>CAAKMY010043234.1:0-11825 GCA_901111285.1 Corrigiola litoralis | reverse complement strand
TATTATCAAGTTGTAGTTACCTAGTTATAATCAACTTCCATAATTATATGGACTCTTAAGTGTAGAAGTTCTTGACCGTTAGAACTCTTAGGTGTACACTTGACGTTAAATGAGTGGTGAGTGGTGCCACATGTCAGACATGTAAGGCGTGGTTTCTGCTTTGTATATTAGTATAGAGATAGAGATATAGATATAGAGATAGGGATATACATATGACAGTTTGGAAGAAATATACTTCACTATATCTTAAGGGACTTCTAAGTGTAAAGTAAACATTTTAATTTGTACACAAAGGTTTTATAAAATATACTAGTATTTGGATTGCAGAAACTAAATATACAGATTTTTAATACTACTGATTTGTCCAAAATATAAATTGAGTTTATTTTGCACAATGGAGAAATTGATGAGAATGTTTTGCTACACTTGAAACTTAAGTTAAGGTACCTAATTAAACACAAGGCTAAAGTAACAAGACATTTGTCTATTTACACAGTTAAATCTATCACTCTTCAAAGTTGCAAGTTTAATCTCCAATTTGTTCCCATGATTCCTCAAATTCCACTGATAATTTTCCTTATCGAAGATAAAGCATGTAAGAATCAGATTCAATAATGATATCATTAGAGCGCAACGTAGCTGATCAGCCTTTTGGATTGGTGCATGCAAATATTATGAATTAACGGCTAAAGGCCCCTATGCATCAGATTATGATAGAAGACTTCATTAAACTTCGATATACTAATTAAAATGAGACCCACGGCCCATACCATCTTGATGTTAATTAATTGAAAGTTGCATACTTGCATAGAAGAAGATAGCTAATCTACTCACGTATATGTACCTGATGAGAATGTAAATGTCTTTTGCCCATAATTTCAACATAATATAACATACCATCTATATTTTGCATATGCACTTTTTAGGGCTCTCCTCTTCAGGTACATAATTTGTCGACCATAAACAGAGAATTATTGTACACTAACTCAATCGACAAACTAGCTAGGATGATGTAATAAGAGTCACATATTTGATCAGCCTTGCCTGCTTGGGTTGTCTTATGCACCATGGGAGGTTTATGTATGAAACCCACTACTTGATGGTTGCCTGCTTGCCGTACGATTAGATAGAATTCCTACCACTACACATAGCCCTCTCTTATCTTTAAAATAAAGTAGTATCAAGATGAGAATATTAGGTTTCACTTAATTCATGTATGACCTTAGGTCCTGGAACTAGCTTGTCAAAGTTCGAGTTAACGTTGCTACTTGCTACTGGAGTATTATTTCAGAATATCTTGTATAATTTTGTCTATTTAGTAAGTTAAAATAACATTTTTTTAAGATAATTATTTTTTGACTCAAAATGATTGTTTTCTTACCATATTGATGAAAAGTAACAAATTTACTCCATATAATAAGCTTAATATGTGAGCACCTCTTTTTTGAATGAAATATAAACTACGGAGTACGGAGTACCTCTTAAGCTAATTTGTAATAATTTTTTTATACCAAGATTGTGATATCTTACTCAGTAATCGTTTTGAATTATTCAAATGATCGAGTATTAAAGAACGAAGTATGGACTCTGGTAATGTAGTTTGGCTTGCATAGTTGCATGTCATACAACTTTAGCAATATTGAACTCACCAATGTTGTGGATTTACATAGTCAAGGGTTTACATATATAAGACCCAGGTGGCCAGGTAACATATCAAATCTTACAAATCATAAAAACAAGTGCTGAAAAGTTCAAATCTATGACAACATACAGCTAAATTTCTTTATGATTTGTTTAATTGAAAAAGAAAGTACGGAGATTTCATTTTGGGTTGCATACGTAATTGTTTGATCATATGCAAAGCGCAAGAGCGTTTATTATGTTTGATTTTCATTTTTCACTGTCTTCTCCAGCTTTTTTTTTTTTTTTGGTGAACAAAGAGGGAACAAGCCCAATCTTCTCCAGCTTATGAACACAAGCATATCATGCATATTCGAGCTATGTAATTAGGTATTTATTATTGTTGATATGCGTTGACAGCGATGTACTATATAATTAGTAGAAAAAGAGTTGTGCTTATTGAAGTTTATATTCATTGGTTCGTACACACCTTGCCTATCATTTTGGTTTAGATGTCTATGTACTAGCATAATAATAGGTTACCTTATTTAATCCAAAGTGAAACAGTATATACAAGAGGATTGACTATGGAGGGCCGACGAGGACAAGATGACTTAACGTTTCTATCTAACTTTATTTGTACTATACTATAATATGCTTATTTATTATGCACGAGAGCTCATCAGCAAATCAGTCGAGCCCCTTAAGAAACCGAAAAGTGGAAAAGGATCTACATGAATGGCTCAGCTAATATCATAATGTGATGAGATTCTTAGTGACATATTTTATAACATCGCAGTAGGTAGCTATTACCTACTTTGGAGCTAAAGAACTTTGGGATAATTTACAAGAATGATAAGAGTATTATTCAAAACATAATTTATTAAAAACCTAGCCGGGTTTGATGCCCCTATTAGCCTCTCCCTAAGCTCCACCCTCCTGCCACCAAGTAGGAAGGTGGATCATGTGTCTTTAATGCTATAACAACGTCGGTGTATGAACTGCTTCTATTCCTAGGCTATCTTAACTAATCATGTGCTGAATCTATGGGCCCAAAGACCTCTGCCAACTCCCCCAAAATTGGGATCGAGTGTAGTGAATAGAGTTCACTACCGATGTCGTGATGGTTAGAATGTCCACTATAGCTTGTATAGATTATCCACATTATTATAAAAAGGTAATATTTCTTCACTCGATTACATTGTCTTGTATATTTGTTTTATTGATTTGGTAACTAACTAGCTTGACCCACTCATGCGAGATGACAAGATGATAAGAGAAACCTAATCTGCCAGCCACAACTAGAAACCACACTCAGAGGTCTAAACAAAATAAATATTTAGTGTTTATCAAAATCGAACCCCCAGTTAGAGGGCGTCAAGCGACGATTCTTACGACGGAGCTCACATAATTTAATTATATACTATGAGTAAACCTTATCGGATCAAATCCATCTCGTGCCGATCTAGTGTGTACATGCCAAACACGTAGAAAGGAAAAAAAGTACTCCCTCCATTCCGGTATTTTGTCCCATTTCATTTTGCACAACTTTAAAAAAAAAGCACAAAATAAATGAGGGTTATTGGATGTGCAAGTGGATGAGTTAAATGGATGGGGGCCATTGGATGTACAAGTGAATGGCTCCAAAAAAGAAAATAGGAACAAAATACTGAAATGGAAGGAGTATGTAACAAGAAAACCTCCCTCCCATTCCAAGGACCTTTGATAAGAATCCGAACTTGTAACCTCCAAATTACTCCGTATAAGACACAAAGTTCACCACTAGATCAATCCTTGTTCATGACTTGAGCTCGCACATGCCGCATGATTATCCTCTACATTTTTTTTCTGAAGCTCAAGGAAATTGATCAGAAATTTGTCTAGGGAAAGCAAACATTTTTAGGAAACAACAAAAGTGATATGATTTGATAAGAAATTTGTATTGAATCCACTTGGGCTAAAGACGAAATATTTCTTCACCAATTACTTATGTTTGGTAACTTACAAGTCTAATCCACCCCATTGAGATGATAACTAACTAAGCTACGACTAAAAACTAGCCAACTAGGCTTAGATATCAAAATTAGTCAGGTTTGATAAGAATCAGATCATTAATCACTATATGGGAGGTTGTCACCACTTGCAACTTGATCTCCCACATTTTTCTAGATGTTGAGGAGAATATTAATGGACCAGACCCATCTTAGATTAATTTATAGTATACTCCGTATGAGCTACACTTTAAAGGACGGGGAAGGTAAGAGAAAACCTCCCTTTCATTTCAAATGCCTTACTGAGTATCTATACTTGTAACGTCTGAAACAAAAGATACAAACTTTACCACTAGTAGACTTGTGCAAATAGGGCATGTTCCCGTTAATGGCCCGTGACCTACCTCGCTTAAAATGGGTCGCGGCCCATTTTGTATGATGATGAGTCGGCCCACTAACAGGTTAGAAAGGGACATGGCGGACCAAAATCATAAATATAATCATAAATTAACATGACACAACTTGTAACCCACAACGATCAACAATCTACTCCACTTTATCCCGCAAATTATTCGCTCCGCCCCGTACTGATAGGCCCCACCCGCCCCAAACCCGCCCCGTTGAACAAGTATAACCACAAGATCAACCTTTGCTGATCACCTGAACTCCCACATGCCACAAGCTCCACTCTAGTAGTACACACTTGTTTTTCTAAAGCTCAAGGACATCGATCAGAAATATGTCGAGGAAAAGCCAACCTTTAGAGCAAAGAACAAAAGTGATTTGATTTGATAAGAAAAGGCTATCAAAAAGGCCTACGGAGTACCTAACGAACAGAATAAAGATCCTGAAAAACAAAGGAAGTGGAATTCACATAGAATATGCATTGTCTGTCTACTTCCCCCACTCCCACACTTTCTCACCCCCGCCTAACATTTTCTTGTACTACAAAAACCTTTCGCTTATTTAAATGCTCCTACTTGCACACTCAGCTCACTCACTTAAACGAACCAAAACAAACAAACATCCCTCACGACTTAGAACTACACTACAAGTGTTCCCAACTGCAGTGTTTATTTGTTACCTTAACGAATAGAAAACGTTTGCTATATCTATCAGGCTCATTTATTGCTTGCATAGCTGTTCTTTCTTGGCTTCTTTTGCGTACCTCCTTGTCACTCCATACATTACACTAACTTCTCATACTACTTATATCATTCTGTTGTCTGTTACTATCAGATTTTATGCTCCTTTTTGTTTCGTTCATTCATTGACATTTCCAGCTTAACTGTCCTTAAGCATTCTTGTATGTCATTTCCACACCAAAGTTTTCGTTAATTTACTGATTTACAGTGATGGGTTTGCGCTAGTTTTTCAGTTAAGTGTGTCTGTCTTGCTGTTTTTCTGACATGCTCATTTGCCTAAACCTGTCATAGTATTAATATTGTGATTTCCAGACATGGGTTCTCGCTAATTTGTCATTTCAGAGCTTTTGTTTCTGTCATTCTTAGGGAGTTGCTCATCTGCTTAAACTTGTCTTAGACTATTCTTGATTGAATTTGAGGAAATGGGTGCTCGTTAGTTTGTTACTTTTGAGCTCAAACTCTGGTAGTGTAGTTTTTGTGAGTGGTAAAGGTTGTGAAGTTGGACCATGTAAACTTTTCTTTGAGGTTGGTTTTGAGCAGTTTTTTGGTGGCTAGTTGTTGGAAATTCAGTGTTGAATACTGAATGGATTATATGGTATTGAAGATTAGCTGCTAGTTGGGATATTGGTAGATGGAATTAGCTAATTCTTTCCATTGATTTTGAGTCTTGACAATCCCATTTTTGCCATGAATTCGGCTCGTTAATCCTGTTTCTATGTCTTAGCTATGGAGAAGTAAGTCGTACATCAATTCAATTCTTTGATTCATTATTAGTTGTATGCCATAGGTATATAAGCATAGGTTACTTCATTAAGATGTAAATTCACTTATATACAACCATTGACCATCATGAGCCAAGAACTTTGGTTCCTGAATCTTAATCACTAACGAGTGTTTGCCTCTCGAGTCACTTTGTTTTTTCGAGTCTCCTTTCAATAATTTGTCAATAAAGGGGGAGGGGGTTGAAAACATTGATCATGGAAGAGACATACATTCCCTTCCGCGGAATCGGGAACGATTTTAAGGGAAGAATTCTTTGTTATAAACAAGATTGGATAGGGGGTCTGCGTGCTGGAATTAGGTAGGTAACTTCATCCTTTGTTAGGTGTTGCATTCTTGTACAATGTTTTGTTTAGAATTCTCATGTCATTGACTTCGTTCAGGATTTTAGCCCCAACAACATATGTCTTCTTTGCCTCTGCCATTCCCGTTATATCTTTCGGGGAGCAATTGGAAAGAGCTACCGGTATTCTAGCGCATTAAATGTCCCTTTTATTTATGCTAATTCAACCAAGCATTACGATGACATACTTTGACTGCTTTTTATTGCAGATGGATCTCTGACTGCTGTACAAACCCTTGCGTCAACAGCACTATGTGGTGTTATCCACTCAATCTTTGGAGGGCAACCATTGCTCATTCTAGGGGTGGCTGAACCGACTGTTCTCATGTACACATTTATGTACAACTTTGCCAAGAGAAGGAAGGAATTGGGACACGAGCTTTTCTTGGCCTGGACAGCCTGGTAATCCGTAGTTCAACATTTCTTATATGAGACTGGTCTTCCTTGAAATATGTTATGAATTTGTCATTTCGACATATAGGGTTTGTGTATGGACAGCCCTTCTGCTCTTCATGTTGGCCATTTTGGGTGCATGCTCCCTTATCAATAGATTTACACGCGTAGCGGGTGAGCTATTTGGCTTGCTTATTGCAATGCTTTTCATGCAGCAAGCCATTCGGGTGAGTGTAATCAGTTCGTGAGTTTTTAACTTCTTTAGTTAAATTGCATCGTCTGTGTCTATGACAAGTTCTGAATGTGTTGAACAAATCATCCTGTAAGAGTCCCCTTGGTGTGTACTTATAAGATACCTCGTTATTTATGTTATGCTATGCTGATCATTATCTACCATCCAGTCAAGAACAAACCTTAGACATCTTTGAATAAATGGAAGATGTTTGATATCAGTGAAAACATTTGGTTACAGGGAGTTGTGGAGGAGTTTGGAATACCACAAAGAGAAAATCCAAATCAGACTGCACTACATCCTTCTTGGCGCTTTGGCAATGGAATGTTTGCATTAGTTCTGTCCTTTGGTCTACTTCTAACTGCTTTAAGAAGCCGCAAAGCTAGGTCATGGCGTTATGGTCCAGGTATATATTTTCTCTTGGATTGATCCTATTGGAAGAAAAGATTATTTCAGGGTCTGTTGAATGTAGCTGCCTTCTAACATAAAAATGTAGAACCTGGCCTTAAATTAATTCTATTTGTGTCTTGTGGTAGCATTTGGGTTTCTTCAGCGCATGATTAAACCTATCTGGATTGATGATTATTTCATAGAACGACTCTTGTTAGGTTGCTGATGCTTGTCAAGGACCCTGTGCTTGTTGAGTTGGTGACATGAAGTGTACTTAAATTTTCATTTGTAGGTAATTATATCTTTACCATAAACTACATAAAAAAAAAGAAAAGAAAAAAGAAGAGTGCCTACTTGTTACTCTTTATGGACGTCACATTGGAAAGATACCCATTGGAGGATTGTTGTTGACCCATGAATCTTTTCTCACTTTGTGTGTCGGCTTGCACCCACTGCTGGATATTCATTTGCTGGATATTCATTTGCTAAATATGTTGGCTCATTGTGCTCGTAGTGAAGTTCTGTTGGACGTTTTTGATCTTGGAGTCACTTGTAATAACAGGTTGGCTACGAGGTTTTATTGCTGATTATGGTGTCCCACTTATGGTGCTGGTATGGACAGCTGTATCGTACATACCAGTTCATGACGTACCAAGAGGAATTCCAAGGCGTCTTGTCAGTCCGAATCCATGGTCTCCGGGTGCTTACTCAAACTGGACTGTCATCAAGGTGTTTATATTCTGTAATATCTTATTATGTTTGGTGAACAAAAAATTAGAGTATCAAGTACTTTTTATCATACCATTTGCTTGGGACAGAAAAACAATCTATTGATCTCCCTTCTTTCCTTCAAGTCCTTGTCAGAAATCGTTGTTCTCTTGAATTTGCAGGAAATGCCGAATGTGCCTCCATTTTACATTGTTGGAGCTTTCATCCCAGCCGTGATGATTGCGGTGCTCTATTATTTTGATCATAGTGTAGCTTCTCAGTTGGCCCAGCAAAAGGAGTTCAATCTAAAGAAACCTTCCTCGTATCATTTTGATCTCCTCCTCCTTGGATTCTTGGTGAGAGATTGGCTCTAGGATCTGAAGCTATTTCTGTATGATTGATATTATAAAGTCATAATTGATGCTATTTTTTATTTGAATTTCTAAGCATTTGTCGAATGTGGATTTTCCAGGTCATTTTGTGTGGACTTATTGGCATTCCTCCCTCAAATGGCGTTATTCCTCAATCTCCTATGCACACAAAAAGCTTGGCTACTCTCAAGCACCAGGTACCATTCACATATGAAACGAAAATTTTGTCTAGACTCCTACATACATTTTTTTAAGACCATTTGTTATATAAAATACTCATTTGATTTTTATATGTTTTTATTTGATTATTTACATATTTCCTTAATTTTGCAACTCTGCTTCATCCGGCATTTGATGCTGTTGCTGGAAGCTTGGACTAATAATAGGAAAATACAGATGAGCCTGAGGACTTAGTGAGGCCACCAGTTCTTTACTAGTTCTTAATGTCAAGTTAAAAACATATGAACGGTCTGTGTTTTACTGTTTGAGAAAGCTTAGACACGTTGAGTGTTCAATTGGTCAAGTTGTTGGCATCAGTATCACTCCCGTTGCTTATGATATGATAACAATAAGTTTCACTTGCATTACCTCACACTTCTATAAAAATTTAGATAAGGTTTTAATATAAACATCACTGCAATCTGAAACAGCTTTTGAGAAACAAGCTTGTAGTAGCAGCAAGAAATAGCATAGATGACAACTCAAACCTGGGTCAATTATACAGAAATATGCAAGATGCTTACCAAGACATGCAGACACCTCTTGTCTATCAGATGCCATCTTCTCTGGTAAATTACCCGATCTGTAACATTCATTAGTAGTAATCCTTATTATTGTTGCTCTCCTTCATCTACAATGTTGATCTCTAATTAGGGACTGAAGGAGTTGAAAGAATCAACAATACAGAAGGCCTCAGGAAGTGGTTACATTGATGCACCAGTTGATGAAACTGTTTTTGATGTGAATAAGGATATCGATGATCTTTTACCAATAGAAGTTAAAGAACAACGCTTGAGCAATTTGCTCCAGGCAGTAATGGTTGGTTGCTGTGTCGCGGCAATGCCGGTGCTGAAGAAAATCCCTACAGCAGTTCTTTGGGGATACTTCGCGTTCATGGCTATAGAAAGCCTGCCGGGGAACCAATTTTGGGAACGAATATTGTTACTCTTCACTGCTCCCAGTCGACGATACAAGTATATACTTCAGAAACTCTATTTCCGTGCTTGTGGCTTATTAACTCTTGGTTTCCAGTATCTTCTGCTAATTTTGAATCTCCTAACCCACCCCCAGGGGAAAAAGCGTGTTTACTGATTTGCCTGAACAATAACATCTGGTATCTGATTGCACGCACAGGGTGCTCGAGGAGCTCCATGCAACCTTCATTGAGACAGTTCCCTTCAGAACGATTGTACTCTTCACAGTCTTCCAGACAGTATACTTGTTGCTGTGTTTTGGCATAACATGGATCTCAATAGCTGGAGTCTTTTTTCCTTTATTGATCATGCTTCTTATACCAGTTAGACAGTATCTTTTACCGATGTTCTTCAAGGGAGCTCATCTTCAGGACTTGGATGCTGCTGAATATGAAGAGGCTCTTGCTGTTACTTACAACCCATCATTTGAAGTAAGTTATTGCACTTTCTTTCAAGAAATGCTTTGGAAGTTTCCTTTCATACTGTTGCTGATTGCTCTGTATGTGTATGATTTAATTTGACCTCAGGGTCAAGATCCTCAGGCATGTGTAAATAACATAGACAGTGGAGAGTTCCTTGGTGAAATTATGACAAGGAGTCGTGGTGAGATCCGTCACATTCAAAGTCCAAAGATTACCAGTACTACTACCTCTCAAGAGAATATGAGGGATGCTCGTAGCCCAACACTTCTTCATAGAGTACGCAGTCCTCGCCTTACTGAGTTGAGAAAAACACAAAGTCTTGGAACGGGCCCAAAAGAAACTGAGACAAGGGAGAGTCCTAGTCCTCGTCTTTCTGTACTTGGACGAGATGTTCATGCATCATCCTCAAGCTGAGTCTGTTGCCCATCATAGTAAAGCGGTTTGCAAAGTGCTCGAGAGGTTTATTGTTTGTGTTTTTGTGATCGAAGAGTTGTTGTTATTCTTATTCTAACCTGTCAAAATTCTGCTGATGTAAGATGTAACTATTGTCTCATAAAGTCAGTGAGTAGAAGACAGATCATGATTATCGAAGTTTTTATTGCTCCTGCTAGAAGTTCTGAATCCTTTCTGATTCTTATTCGCAGCTTGTGTGTTCAATGCTTGAGAGCAGTAGTTCCCTTTTTTTCGCTGATTATTGGTATACCACATCATGGAACACAAGGCTAATCTTATGTACTAGTCTCCATCCCCTGTCTCTCTCACGATTACATTTGGTAATGTCGAAAATCTCTTCTAAAACATCAAATACTTCATGCTTTTGCTTCCAGAGAAAAACTAATATCTCTTTGGCATTTTCTAGAAACCCAAATGCAGTCTCCTTGATGTTTGAGTTCTATTCTTTCTTTTTCCCTTATATATGTGATTTTAAGGTAATGATGCAGTCTTAAAATAATTAATAGGCGTGCACTATGGGTTCTATTCCAAGGTCCTTTGTTCTAGATAGATACCGAGGATTCGAATCTTCATCTCAGGAGTCAGATTCCTATATATAGGCAAGTCAAGATAAACGTGTCTTGGAACTCTTGATAATGTCTTCCCGAGTTACCTTGCCTAATTCTACAATTGTTGTACTGTAAAATTAGATGTGGATGCCATGCTATTAGGACTATGCATTAGATTATTGTTTACTTTCTACCTTGGATATCCGCTATAAGTTTTTATCAACTATTACATGGCACACGTGTTGGATACGTTGCTAGAACAGACAACCATATCTTGCAGACACTGATTTGGATAGTAAGGTACAAAAGTAACTCCATTTATAAGGTAGATTAGTGTTAGGAACTACGGAGTATCTTGTACGGAGTACTACAACTTCATCTTCATGAAACTTGCAAGATCATATAATGAGTTGCTATGCTGGTATGTGAGTTTGATGAATAATTGTCCTAGACCAAACATGTCCTCGTTCAACCTCGTCCTATCAGTTGCGCACTTGCACTCTTCAATCAGCAGTCATCTGTTTTGTTTTACTCTTCCTTTATGTCAGAGAATGTACCTTCCCTTTTATAGTAGTGCTCATGGAATCGAAGTGACATTCAAGTTGACCTACCATCTATATAATAATGTTTCTGATTCTGATAATCTGAATTCTGAACAGAACCATGGGAAACTTTCTCATACAGGAATAAAAACAAGAGTAGGGAGTACAGACCTGCCCTATATAGCCTTCTGTGATTACAGGTAATAGGCACATGTTCTGGGGTATGACATTATTGAGACTCTCGCATCGTGTCCTGTCTCCACTTTACTGTGAGCTTTTGCTTTTGGTATGCTGATTGCTGAGGCTGTTTTCTGAGCAATAATGCTTAAATTTCTTTAGTGTGATTCAGATGTTTATTGCTAAGAAATATCAAGAAAGGCACTTTATTTTATAGGCTGTAGGAGCAGGATGTGAGGTTGAAGTGTTGAACACAATCATGTACTACGGTGTTGAGGATTGGTGTTCCATTAACTGTGGTACCAGTTAAGATTAACATTTCAAAATAGGAAAATTCTTGGTTGTCATCCATTTGATTTCCACATTTCTCTTACTCTCAGCAGGCATGTACGTACATAATATTGCTTTCTGCAGTGGAATGCTCAATGTACTACTCCCTCCATTTACACCAATTCTTGGCATTTGACTTTTCACACATGCCAATGTTATACTTTGACTATTAATATCTTAAAAAATA
>CAAKMY010043230.1:0-18209 GCA_901111285.1 Corrigiola litoralis | reverse complement strand
GTGGTCGTGCCGAATTAAGCTTTCAAGTCAGTGGTCTCCACGACACAGCCTTGTTCCATTTCCAGTTCTTATTACTTCTTGTTGTAAGCCGTCTCATAACTTGCTTAATTTCCAACAATAACCTCTGTAATCCTTGTGTTACACCCCTTTTTTTTTTAAATTGTACCAAAAATACAAGGAATCGATGTACTATTCGTTAATTAAACATATGTGGAATACTCGTTACTTGTTCCAAACATGTCTGTATAGAAAACGGTGCGACATGTTACTGCCATGTTATACTACTAGGGAATGGAGGATAGCTTCTACAATTTAACCCGGTGATTTCTATTTTCCTGGTGTTGCTGCTTTCATCCTTAAGATCTACAGTTACAAAACTTTATGTCTCCTCAAAAAGGACGGACGGGTGTTGTGGGTTGGGTACTTGGGTGGGTTGGGGCGAGAGGGGGGGGGGGGTGAGAAAGCACAATTAATTTATCGTTCAGAAAGGGAAAGTTTTTACAGAAAAACCCATCTATACGATAAGATAGTGGTTTAAATAGGGAAAGTTTTCGGATTTCAGGAGTCCTCTATGTGTCTGTTTCGTTTGGCGGGATAAGTCGCGTAGGAGTCTCTCAAGTCAGCAGGCATTGTCGCGAGGACATGGACACTAGGAATTGGTGAACAACTTTTCCATGCATTGCATTAGCGGCCTAATTTCTTACCACCTGAAGAACGTTCCAAAACCTGCTCATATTATCTCGATAATATGTACCTTAAAGGTGCCATATAACCACATCAAGGTCGGTCCAACTATTATCATGTCATCAATTACCATTCATAAGCTACGGTCCTTTCAGATATTGAAAGAAAATCGACAACAAATTTCTTAAATAGAAGAGATGACTTGCGGTGCACTACAGCCACTTCTTTTTTCAAGGTAAGGGATGCCTTCGGACATTCATTCAATGTTGACCTCACGTCTAACGTCAATGACATAATACGCTTCCATTATACTATAAGACGAACAGTAAATTGGAGAGCGACATTTCTAGAGTACACAGAAACTGAAAGGAATTGACAACCGAAGAACCAAGGAGAAGGAATTTGACGGATTGAACATATTATGATGTACTAAGTATGTAAAAAGCATTTTGTAACGGTACAAAGCCCAAGTAATGGGAATCGCAGAATTCAAGCTCACAAGATGACAAGATTGTTCACATCTATACAATTAGTTCATCTTCTAGGTAGTTATACTCGAATGTGAAGTCCGCCTTGATTCTCTGGCACCTGCGCACATTATTGAAATTAAGTCAGCAAAGAAAGCTATTGTCAATTGCCAGTGAGACACCAACAAACAGAGATGGCAAATATAAATCTCTAACATAAAATCATCAACCGAGGATATTAACATAGAGTTCAAAAATTTACATGAATTGTAATCACCTTAAAGAAGTCAATTGCTAAGAATCCAAAAAGAAAAAAAGAAAACCGATAGGAATGTGTTATTAACCCGCATCATTCTTTTCAGGTTTCGGGTTTCTCAATTGCTAAGCCAACTCGACTCAGACCACCTGAGGGGAAAAAGCGATAGAGCCACGGCTAGGAAACACCAAAGGCAAAAACCAGTAGGCATTGTTGAAATAAAAAGGTCAAATGCCCAATAAACTCTTGTAACTAGCCATACTAGAGCTAAAACCCAGAACTACCCAAATAAAATTCCAGCTCATGGAATGTGATACTCAAAGCTCCTCGATAAACAGTATAACAAACCTATGAGTTTAAATCCACCACCTCTATAAGTCAAATAGGAGCTGCTATTTCACATTATTACTTCAGGCTTAACATTTTATCTCACTTTAATGAGTACTCAATACCTTTTCTCTAACCTCAACCCACTCAACCACCTACAAAATAGCTACCAATCTAACCGTTATAGTATTATAATCAATTCAATTTTAAATGTAGTGAGCCGAAAAAACAGAGGGAGTATATGAGTACATGGCGAACTTATCAAGAAAGTATATTACAGATATGAGGTAGTATTTAATGCAGAGATAGCTATAGAAAATGAAAGTAGTTTCCGAAAAAAGAAGTAAAACCAATCGACTGTGTCTGAAGAAAACAGATTTAGATCTAAAGCCTCCTCGAAAATTCGCAGAAAATTTATTTAATGACCAAACCGTTAAGTCCACAGTGAATCAAGGAGAACCTCTGCTTAAAGCCAAGGGTGGGAAAGATTGATTAATAAGGTATGACTAATGAGATTATGACAAAAACCTTGCAAAAAAAAAAAGCTAGTTGATTGAGCTATACATCCAGAGGCACTTAACTAAAGCCACAAATTTAGAATGCTACGTTATGTTTAACATAATAACCTCCCAGGTCCAACGGTTAGTTACCTCCCCAACAACAATTTAAATTAATCCCTTATTTTCCCGTTCACCCTCCCACTTCAGCCCCATGACTTCCCCTGACAAGCTGGGTTCCTAACGCAATTGTACGTCCCAGTACTGAGAATTTAGTGTGAGACTTGTCACCATACAATTTTAACATCTTCGCCACTGACATCAACATACAATTCAGACAAATAAATCTAGGGTAAAGTTAATGGCCCTCTTTATTGCCCTCTTGCTCCCGTTTATAGAGCCGTACAGGAAACTGCTTTCTCACAAAAGCAAATGCAAGAGGCTAACAAATACCACTAGAGCTCCCCTAGTCCAATCACCAAACAGAATCCACCCACGACTTCTCAATTGATTGCTTAACAAGGACATCGAAAGTACATTAATACATACCATCCTTGAGTCGGGTCTTCATTGGCGATATGAAAGTCGAAGTACACGTATGTTCCCTTCTCATACTCATCAGTTGCAATTTTTGGTTCTTCATGCCTCTGAAACCATGTATTAAACTTTCTATGGTATCTCCAGGATTGTTTCTTTAGCTCTTTTGCGGCCAAATACTGTTGATATGTATTCTGCAGGCAAGAATATCCAAAAATCAGAAAGAACGACCAAGGATTAAGACATAAATGTCAGGAAACACACAGCAACAAAGATGACACACCGGTTGATAGTAAAAAGCAAAGAATAAAGTGTCTGTCCCAAGAGTATCCAAACCCAGTCGTTCCCAGAAAGCGGGGTTGTTGACAATTGGTGCCTGAACTTGTGGATAGCTTGCAGGAGTTGCTGCTGGGTGTCTCTGCGAACAGCATTAAGAAATGCAAAATTAAAACAGGAACAGGAACAAATCTAACAACCAGTCCAAAGAATATGATGCAAAAGAAGCATACAGGAGTATAAGTCTTTGCTCGTTCTGAGTCTTTGGCATGAGGAAGTTTGTAATATGCAGCCTCAAGCATCTGTAAATTGTGTAGATGATCATGAACTCCACCTGAGTTGGAAGTACCGGTGATGCTATCACCGATGGCCCCAAGGTCTGACACACTTCTTCGCCCAATAACTCCAAGGCTACCCGATGATTGACTTGATTGCAAAGGTTGACCAGGAGAAAGATCTGTGTCTCTTGCCAGTTGCGAAGTTTCAGCAAGTGGACCAGATACACCTCCAGTCTGAAAGAAAATAGTAAATTTTCAAACTTCAAATTAACCATGAATTCAATTGACACGCACTCTATGAGCAGATTCTGGTCCAACCCCCACCGGCCACCAGCATATCAATATGCTTGCTCCTAATAAACTTTTACACATCACCAAAGTCGAAACTTGTTAACTACTACCTCTTTTCTCTATTACCATTTGTTTAAGCCTTTGAGCAAACTAAAAAACTTTTCTTATAAGTCACTTTCAAGAATTCAATTTAAAATATAACAAAAATTCGTAAATACTATTTAAGTTTCACTTATCCATAAAAGCTTTGTCATCTCGCATAAGTTTTTACTAAAGTAATGTGCCATTGTTAGGTAGTATAGTCACGACAAATTTTATAACGACTTCTTGATATGTGCGCTTACACTTGCAAAGACACTTAGAAGAGAATGAAAGGGGGATCACGCCATTCAGAAAAAGGATTCACTAGAAGGGTAAAATCTTACATAACACTAGAAACACTTTTTATTATCTAATTTTCTGGTAGCATGTTACTGGTAATTAACTTTTTCGTTATACTCCCTATGTTTCACTATGTTATTCCCCTTTGACTTTTCAAAGTTAAAACTTTTAAAATTTTGACTCTTAATTTACAAAATTCTACATAGAATTAATATATAAAAATAATATCATATATTTCATATTGAAATATATTTTTACAATACATTAATTTAATAACATATATAAAAGTAAAAATGACAATAAATAAAAATCACAATAATGCCTTGAAGACCTTGAAAACTCATATGTGAATAACATAGTGGACCAAAGGGAGTAATGCTTAGGTTTAGACCAGTGTTGCACAGTTCGTAGTTCGGTTCGGTTCGAGGAACGGGTTCGAGTTCGAAAATCGCTACTTGGAGTGAACCGGGTTCGCTGGGTTCATACAAATATAATATTTTTAAGGTTGAAATGAGTATTATGACAAAGTATCTTTTTCTTCTTATACTAACATATACTGTATTAATTATCCAATACTAGAAAACAAGAGAAAGATAAATGCAATAGTGAGGAGAGAAAACCAAAAAGTCAAAGTAATTGAATAGTGCACAGAGACACGTAAAGAAAAGCACTGATACACAAGGGACAGCTGGATTCCACTAGACATCTAAAGCTGAGCAGTGTAAATAAATAACTAGTTGACCCTAAAAGACCAAAACGCCCCTTTTATATTTAATTTGCCCTAGTCTTCTTTGACAACAACCGCCGCTTCTTCTCTTTCTCTCATGTAGGGTCCCTCAAAGCAAGCGGTTCGCCTTCCCCGGCGAACTGGTTCGCGAACGACCCCCGATCCGGAACGGACGAACCGGTTCGAAGTTCGCAGCACCGAACCCCGAACCGTGCAACAGTGGTTTAGACATAAAGTTGGCTTTAAAAGAGTATCTGTGGACTCATCTTGGTTTTTATTATCAACTAATGCATTCTGTTGGCTACGACGGTTTCAAAATTCCTCCTTGAGAAAATATGCAAAACTGTCCTGGACCTCCTGGTACATGCAAAACATGATAGAAGAGGACAAAATGCATACACTAGAATAAGGTTCGTCTAGGTAAACTTACGAGAGGGTGAGCAATAAAACCATTTTAGCTACATTGGAATCCAAGGACAGATGTCAGTTTAGTACATGCCCTCTTGAAACAACAAACAGCATTCAGAATTAACTAAGAGCGTCTTTAAGCTATATTTAAAGATTCTACTGCTAATCCCCTTTAGGAGAGGATCAAGTACCTTGACTTCAAATTAGGATTAAATTCAAATGGACTCACCCAAGTTTGGCAGTCCAAATCATCTGTCTATTAATCATAGGAAGAGATTACCAAATTCCAAGTATGCTTTCATTTAAAAATGAATTAACAAAAATTTCTTAAAAATCGAGAAATACTTGCAACAAAAAGAAGAGAAAATTTCTTAAACAATAAATTTTCAACACCTTTTCCAAAAAGGATTTTACAAGTTATCTTCACTTGCGTGAAAAACAGCAGGTCAAAATCATTATAGGCCCATGGCAACTTTACTGACAAAAAAGTAAAGGAGCTAGATTACTCAAAAGATGAAATGACAGGAGATGGAAACTTTTTGAGTTTTTGAATACATCTGTCTTTATCGATCATTTTATCTAACTGCATTGTACTAATCATTTGTCATAAATTGTACATAAGCAACCAATTAATCCAATTACAACCGCGGATCTAACAGACATAAAGTCTCTTCCATAATAGGGCTGATGAGTTGTATATCTGAACCGGTAACCCACTATAGGCAGGAACCTCATGAGGCCCTGTAAGCTACCACTTTACAAATTTCAACAATCTTGTGGATGCTACTTGGTCCTGAATTACAGAAATACCTAGTGCACTGTCGAGAACAAGTCCACAAATGTGTTCCATTCTGTATTCCCGCCTGATGAGTTATCAAAAGAAGAGAGAATAAAAGAAAGCAAGGGACTATGACAAAACAAACTTGCCCTCAAATTCAAGTCTCAGAGAGTACCAACTGCCATCTAATCTTACAATCCAAAAGCTTTGCCCATAACCTTGTCCCATACTATTAGGCTACATTTGGGAGCATGTAAGCACCTTCGGAATGTAATGACATCTTTTTCGTTCAAATAAAACTAAAAATAAAGGGGGGGAGAGGAGACTAACATGAAGGCGGATATGCTTGATTACTTCTACTCATGTAACGGTGATTACATGGGTCCAACTTGAACAATGAGCATTACATAAGTCAATGTAATGAGAGTCATCACCTTGTAATGATCATTACATCTCCTTCCATGACATTTCCTCTTTTCCCTAATTCACCTCTATTTTTGTACTAGTGGGGGGATAGGAAGGTGGTTCATGGCTAGTGAGGAGAGGTAAGAAATCTGAGGAGATGCAACTCGTGTAAAGATTCAAGATAACGGAAGTAGTAAAAAAATTGTTTTACCTATTTTATGTGCTTACCTGCCCAAATCTAGGGCCATGGAGTATTAGATGGGGCAGGTTTTGGGACACAGGATTTGGACAACATCCTAGTTCTATATATTATGGTGCAAGACATCCAAACCTTTACTTTCCATCAATGTGCAGATACATCGACATCAAGTCTGATGTCACTTCTACACTGTCGCAGACACAACTGTTCGTTCTCAGATCGCCATCATATAAACATAACCAAGTACCCAAATATGGCTATAACATCCGTGACATGCACATTAACCGAAAAACTAACAAGAAATTGTATTAAAGGGACCAGATGCCACATGAAAGTAATAGACATACCGAGATATCCTTCGCATAAGAAACTTTAGAATCATCATCATTCATTAGATTTTTGGACAACCCAGAACCAGGAGCTATATCCATTGCTGAATCGTCAGAAATACTCTGTTGTTGCTGATCTTCAATAACTGCAGTGAGATCACAAGTTATGCATAGATGTACTTCTTTCTATATGGTACATACATCCACTTAGTCAAGGGCACTAACAAAACTAGCTAACGTTCAGAATATAGAATTACAGATGCAAGGATGAGAAAAGATGCGAATACCAGAATCTTTTTGAGAACCTAGTACAGATCCCTGCTGATGGATAGAAATTGGTTGTTGTTGTCCAGGCGCAGAGGTAGAAGTACTTAGACCAGAAGACTGAATTCCCAGCCCAAGCCCAACTTGAGAGGAGATCGAAGAACTTTGAGAATTTAACTGAGCAGAATGCAGAAAGTGCATCAGAGACTATCTCAACATGTAAAAGAACAAGGTAGAAGGAAAAAACCCATAAAAAGCCCTGAAAGAGGTACAGATGAAAATAAAGAAAGGCAATCTCAGAGTATAGAGTTTCAATCTAGCTACACATAGCAAGCCAAAGCAAACTTAGCGAGCACTGCCCTTTCTAAATTATATTCATGAAAATAGCTACCATAGTAAAGCTAAGCATCACAAGGAAGAGATGTTGAAGATAAAAATGTGGCAAATCAACTAAATGTATTGAATCCCTGATAGATTGGCTACACAAAGGACACGTTAATTTAGTTACTCAAACTTATGAAGTCAGGACCGCTGAGTTGGCATTGAAAGAAATAACTCACAGAAGTTATAGAGTTTCAGACGCTTCAAGTTGTGTCAAATTTTAAATAACTATAAGCTCACATTCCCGATATCAATTTCTACTGCATAAAACCATCAATGACCATTCTATAGTCGGCATTGTTACTGAAAGCTCAAATATCAATTTGGAATCCCGCAATACATATTGGCACCGAAATTTTGTATGAGGACAAGCAAAATTCTACCTGTTGCAATAATGGATTTTGCTGCTGCCCTGAGAAAGGTTTAGAGCTTCCTCCAGAAAGATTTGGCATTCCAAGAATGTTGCTGTGACCTTGCTGCTGCACTTGCTGCACTTGCTGCAGCCTCTGCAGAAACTTCTCCCTTTGATCTGGTGCAATCTCAGTTCTGCCACGAAACTGTCCCTATATACGCACCCTGTTATCTTAAATATACCATACAACGGGCAAACATCGTATGACAAACTTTAGATTGGACTGCGCAAACAAGACATCACAAGACTTTGTCTTACACTAAAACTCACCACAAGGTGATATGCTCACGTTTTCCAATTTTGTCCACATCCAGAAATAAATAATACTCCTGTTTTCTTTATTTGAATAAATTTTGACTTTTGACTGTACTTGAAGTCATAGTTTGACCATTAGAACTCATGATATGATATCGAAAAAATAATAAAAGTACAATCGTATAAAAAGTATTGTCGAATAAGATTTTACCCATTAGAATTTAACAATTTCAACTGTATATCATGAGTTATTGGCAGTCAAACTACAACTTTAAATAGTGTCAAAAAGTCAAAATGTAGTGAAACAAAAAAAAAAACAGAGGGAGTGCTATTTACTAAGAGATAGTCCTCATCGGTAAACGCTATAAGGTAACTGAATGAAATACACTAGTGGAATCGAAATGAGTATAACAATTTAATTTACTACTCCCTTCGTTTTGGTGATTGCCTTACGTTTGCTTTTGGAATGGTTGATAATGTGAGGAGAGAGGGAGTTGAGTAAGTAGCATATTGTATTAGGGAAGAAGGATTAGTGGGATATGGGAAAATTTCATTGGAGAAAGGTGGAGATACTGGAATGTGGTGAATATCTTATTGGAGAAAGGGGGAGATAGTGGGATGTGGAAAATAATGTATTGGAGAAAGAAGGAGAGATAGTGGAGTGTGGGGCATATGTTTTCACCCAAAGGGCCTGTTCTCTACACCGTTTTGTTTTGGTATTTTTAATATGAACTTTTTTGTTTATGGTTGCTTTCTAAATTTTTCTAAACTTTGAACTTTCTGAAATTTTTTTCCGAAAACAAAATAAAAAAACGGTGTAGAGAATAGGCCCAAAAAAGGAATATGTTAAAAATTATTGATATGGAGGGAGTATTTATAGATCATGGGTCTAAACCCCCCGTGAGTCAGGGTCATGGAGCAAGACATAGCAAAACAAAAATCAGTTAAAATAGAGAAAAACAAAAGTGAAACTTCAGCATCACAATTCAAATGCTCTGCATACTTCCAAGTTTTATGTTGCACAACCAGAATTCTTTTATTCAGTTTATTTTTCTTCTGGTCAATTAAAGAGGAAAGATAGAACTTACAACTTCACTTTGACCCTGAAACGAACTTCCAGGCCTCCACTGTATCCCAGGAACCCCAGAAGAAGAGAAAGCTCTGCCAGCAGCATCAGAAATATTACCAGAATCAACTACGCCAGAGCCGTCAATTGACTTAGTATGCTGGGGCAATATCATCCTACTTAATGAAGAAGTCAGAGGCTGCCCCATAGCACTACTTGCAAGCCTTTCGTCGGATCCTAATATATTTCGCTTTGACATGTCTGATGCCAGAGGAATTGCACCAAGTGTCATACCACTGGTAGGAGCTGTACCCACAGAGCTAAATGGAATGTTAGAGGCAGTTTGGCCAGGTATGCTGCCTCTACCAATACCCCGCGTAAGTGCTTGAGGGTCTGTGAGAGCAGGTGACGGTCTTCGTCCAGGAAAACTCACTGCTTCCTCTTCCTTGACAACATTTGAAAGACTCAGAGGAGAAGAAGGCCTAGCAGCAGTTGCCATTTCCAGAGTTCCTCTAGCAGAAACTGGACCCGAAACAGATGCCAAAGGACTTGGCACGGTAGCCAGATGAGCAGAAGAAGTTGCTACAGCCGTGTGACTTGCTGGTTGATTCGATGGATTAGGACTGAGTGGGCTAGTCTTGGAAGGAGGAGTTCTTGGAACAGTATCACCATTGATCTCCAGAGAAATTGCTTCTTCTTGCTCTGGGACGGGAGCACTTTGTTGAGAGGATGAAACTGTGGCCTGGCAACATAACCAAAGTCAAAAGAGAGAACAATAGACTAAACCGAATTGCAGCAGGCATTATTGCTGCTAAGATGGAAACTGGAAAGGAATAAAAAAAATGCCAAACAAATGACAACGAGGCATCAGATGGTTTCCATTAGAGATTCAAATCACTGCAGAAGACTGATAAGATAAACTGAATCACGTAGATTATAAAAGATGAGAAAGAAATTTAGTAAAAGTACACGACACTATGATACAAAAAGATCAAGCAGCTTGATGTTACCCGGACAAAGTTAAACATAGGAGACATATTAAAAGGTCTGCAAGTTCAATGAGAAGTTGGTACAGAATACAATGCCGAAGACAGGAAACGCGTCAAGTGACATCATGAAATCACCTCCCATTATAAGAAAACAAATGCATAATATCAACATTTTGAAAAGTGGCAAGACCAATCTAGTGAACAACAGCTTTATGACGAGTTAAGAAAGCCTGTTAAGAGCTTTCTTAAAATGGTCATAAAAGCAAGTACTGGTTAAAACATAATGGCCACTACACATACATCGGCACATCGGTTAACACAAAATATTGAGAATATTATCAAACTACTACCATGCAAATCAATAGTTCATTCATCGTACCGGTGTCTGTGAAGATGTAGTTAATGATGTCTGTGAAGATGTAGTTAATGATGTCTTTAAACTGAGAACTGAACTGGTAGCACTACCGGCCTGTAACAAATACCAAAAACAAATTCTTTTACATAGGCAATTGAGCATTGCACTAACCACTTCCCCTCATACATCCAACTGCAGAACCAAAACAAGAGATAACATCCAAAAACATTATGACAGAAACACACACACACCACATACATAATGCAAAAATGCTACAAGCGACCGATTGTATAACAATTTCAGACCTTGGCGCACCACACATTATAAACTAAATTGCAAACTTCATCTCTATGGCCCAAAGCTACTGATAAGTGATGGTTCACCAAAACAACTACCTTCAAGAGAGCTTTCAGACTATTCAGTATTCCTATATAAAAAATCTTTACAAATTTCTAAACCTGTAATGTATGTTCCCTATGGCTCTCCAGCAACCTCACAACAGAACGCCTGCAAAACTGCGGAAGTTGACCAAAAAAGAACACCGCAGTACCGCACCATCGCACTTCTAGATATATAATAGCGATAAAACTAGATTTACTCATAGTTAAGTGTTAATTTTCTATCCAACTTGGTGAACCTCCATGTAGACAAGACAAAAAAGTGAATTATGTTAAATAATTGTAGGTTGGGGGATGGTCATCTACATATTGAATGGGGTGATATGTTTAACCAATCACAAGTACACAGACCAACTACGCCACCAGTTGTTAAGCATAACACCATCTAAGATGCGCTCGAGGCTCAAATAAAATAACCTCTAATGCAAGAGAGAGACAAAGAGACATGGAGATGTAGGATAATAAACATCTCACTTCACTTAAAGGTGAACAACTATATTATTGCGTTAGTGCGGAGAGTTGCGCAGACAAACACAAGTTATAGATCTAGCTAGTTTAGCAGTCATTTATGTGGTTCTTTTCTGGATTTGTAATGTAATTAGTAGTCCTTTCAACTTACCAAGAGCCAGTATCCTTTTCTGAGACAAAATGAAACAAAGCTTAAAAACAAATCCGAATGGTAGATTCGAAATTAACAGCAACCCGTGTTCAGAAATCATTGGCACAAGAAGAATAGAATGGAAAGGCAAAATCAATCAGCCAGGTGACATGACATGATGCCATAAAGTCATACCCAACAACCAAACACACTCAACATAAATTGTTTATAAGCTACGTACTGAAAAAGCGGAACACAAACCTTTACAATTCCTGGTTGACCCATTGTGACAAGATCTTCAAGAGCTTCCACTTTGTCTAATGGTAAGGTGCTGTAGAGCTCATCAACATCACTAAATTCCTCAAAATCCTCCTGCAAATATAAATCAAAACAAGAAGAGCATAGAACATAAAATCGTGTGCTTAAGGCTAGACTTCACATATTTATCAACATTGGACAGCATACATGCCGCTAAACACATTAATTTCCTTTAAGATTAATATCAGTAAGCAATATATCAGAATATTATATCACAATCTGCACCTGATTGCGTTCCACATAGTCTTCCAGGAAGTCCTTAACGTCATTAACCTGCTCTGGACTCAACTCTTCATTATCCAATAATCTTAATATCAATTCTAACTTCATTATATGAGCCTTGTGACGAGCTATGGATGTCTCCAAGTGCGTCTGCGATGAAAGTTCATTCATCAATGGACTCGCGTCACAAGTCATAAGTAAAAGTCAGTAGCACCCCCCTCATTCCAGAGGGAAAAACTGAGATTTTAATCATATACATTCACATCTCACCAGTCTAGGAGGTCTTGTTTTTCCTTTCTTAACAGATAAGCCTTCCATTTCCGCCTCAAAGTTATCAATTTGAGACTCCAACTCACTCACCTGGAAGACATCAAGCACTTAATTGGGTACAACATGACATTATAATGTAGCAAATACATATTTATCGTGATCATATAAAGCCAAATGCTGTACGGCAAACACAGGATAAACAAATGCAGCTCTGAAACAGATTACAGAAGCAGACAAACTGGTATCAAGGATATCTACATGTTTACGCTTCACACCTGAAAGTGACGGAACAAGGCCTCCCTTACTGGAGACCACAAGCCATATCAAGGAGTTAAGCACATCGTCCCACTTCAACAGCATCCAGACAAGGTGAGAATTTCAAACAAGCTTTATTAATTTTAAGTCAGTGGAACTTAAAGATTACTTTACTTTGTAGCATTTGAAGTACTTCCCATTTTTCCTCATCAATATGTCTATCCATAACAGCATGACACACCAGAAAAAATGAAGAAAATGTTGGGAAGAGGGGGGGGGGGGATATTAATGCTTGTACCAAGGCATCTAATGTTTATGCTTTTTAATTTTAATAAAAATATGATGTAAAGTGTGAACGTTAATACGTTATGATATTTTCTTTGATTATTGTCTTGAAATTTCTCCTGCATATAAGGCTATACTCCATAAATTTTCAAGAGTTAAATAATTGCAAAAACTTTTCCAGTTCCAATATGGCACAAATATGAATTAAAAATCGCCAATTCAAAAAGCCAGTTTAGCATGTACTGTTTAGTATTCAAAGAGAACACTACAGAGGAAAAATAAAAAAAATAAATAAAGTGCTGTCCTTACCACATTGTTTAACCAATCTCTTGTTTCTGATTTTGCTTTCTCCTTTGGATCCTATCAAGCAGATAAGAGAACATATAACTAACAACAAAAAATGGAGAATACTAAAAATGTGAAAATTAGCATGTTAATTCAATCTTCCCACGAAACACATAGCAGTGCGGCAGCGCCTACAGAAGTATACATGTAGAGAACCTGAAAGATATATCTAAATCTACACAAACCTTAATGGGCAACCCTTTGTCCTTTTAGCTAGAGACACAACATATCCGCCAACTAGGCAACAATACATAATGGACAGGTGCATATGTCTCCCACAAGACTACAAGAGAATCCAGAAAAAGGAGAACATATTGATACCTAAAACTTTCTCAAACTCTCCATCTACAACAGAATCGTGATGCATCCATGTCACTGCAACCCATTAATTATGTGTGGTGCCATATGTGTGATTTTATGTCCACACAGGCAAGTAAATATTACCATTGTGCAGAGTCGGTCCAAGTGCAGAAAAATTCAAACATAAGGAGTGGGAAAGGGAGGGGGGGAAGGGGGAACCATAATTTTACTACTTACAGTTTTAGGCTGTTGGCCAAGGCCTTCCTTCGAGAATGCTTTCGTCTTAGTTTCTTTTTCACAGATCTTAAACCTTTCCATTTCACGCTCGATAAGCTTGCGGGCATCCACGAGGGCCTGCTCATAAGATGCACTAACCTACGTCAAAATATATCACGTTGTCAATTGCCATCATTGGTACAAAACTAACGATGACAAACAATGTAATACAAAGCCAGCGTTCTCTCATATGATATCCAGAGAAACCAACTTGAAATACGAAGTTCATGTGCCAATTATTAGGCAAACACAATACAGCACTCAAAACGTACGTGCAATTAATTGATGTGAAGATAGCAGCATAACGAAAGATTTTCTGATATAAAGTCTTTAACCTTCATAGATAAACCAAAACAAACGAATCACAGACCTATAACACTATTGACAAAAGGAGTATATCTGGACCTGGGCTTCCAATTCTGAGCAGAACTCTATACGCAGAAATAAAGTGCCATAAGATTCATGCATATGTTCTACCCACTATTTAAAACAAAATTTTAAAAGCCATCCTCAATGAAATCCTTGGTTAGAGGGACCCATGATACCTTGTTGGATAGTATATGGGAGGGGGTGGGGGTACGGAGGGATTTGGGAGGATATATTTTCTCTCCTCCATGAACGAATCACTTCCCCACAAAATTGAAGAGGTTTGGAAGGGAAGGTCCTCTCCTGACTCCTCTCAAACGCACCTCCTCCATGAATTCTCTCTACCTATGTTACCCACACAAGCCTGCACGGTGGCTTATCCCGCATCAACCCAATACGGCACTGGAAACGACACTGCAGCAATGTCGGCCATGAGCAGGGGGGTAGATATTTCAATGCCATGAATGTCAGTCACCAATCAAAACTTTCAGATCTTAGATCTAGAAAAGGATAAAGAAGGAATGTGTGCTGCTTTATTGGCCATCTACTCTTTCTACGTCCATCTCTCTCTCTTTCTTCGACTTCTTCATGAGCATCTGTTAAGAAATGACCTATACTATATTCCGCTGACTAGCTCACTAGCCCCACCAATTAGTTATAGAATGTACACCGGTACACCCAATAATTTAATTTGCCAGTACCCTTTGACCCCGTATCCTTTGACCCAAGTCTCGGTCTCTGGAATTTCGGAATCTTTTTATGTGAAGGATTGGATCCTCCCAAATCCAATTGGACCCATGTTCCCGAGTCAGTAACATAGGTCTCTCCTTCTAAAATTCTCTTCCCTCCAATTCCATGCTAATCCAAATGGGATAGTTTTCTCTTCCCACCCCCACCCCCGAAAACAATTTCTTAACCCAACAGGCTATAAGGCTTCATTTTTCTTTGACATTAACGAATTACATTCTCATCATGAAAAATGGAGCGCATATGAAACTTTATACAAGACGTGTGAGTCAACTTTTGGCAACTCTAAAATGTAAATTTCTACTGACTCAATAAATTACAAACAGAGAGGGAGAACACATCGAGTACTTCATTCCTAGCGACTCAATATATTAGAACAGAGAGAGAGAACGCCATGCACTTCTTTTCCAATGAGTTCAGAATGTGGAAAACTGACACACTATAAAAAGTACAAACTTCTTTTTACATTGTTTTATAATGTAATGGCACTTACACGACCATTCTAATCACCTACCATTACTTGATTTTATAACCTTCCAGAGCAGTTAACTCATGTAATTATATTTCTTCCACTAATTAAACGCTTCCCCTAAAAGTCCAATTCTTGTGCATTAGCCTTTCGGGCTTACATAGTTAAAAAGAGGGGATACCTTTTTGCAGTTTAACTCACAAATTCCTTTATCACATCAAAAATTATGCCTTATACCAACAATACTATGATACCTGAAGGAGAGATTAGTAAAATTCTTTATTTGACACAAATGAACTTAATGCTCATTCTTCATGGTAACCAAAAATAGAAAAGCAAAATATAGCCATATAGCAGAGCACATTCAGCAGAATAGGTCCACATCTAATGACCAGGCAAGAAAACAAGAAAAAACCTGTAGCAGTCTAGCATGAATCTACCAGACAAGCAGCTAATTCTTGCATCAAACTTCAACCAATTGCGAAAGTATCACTTTGAAGAAGTCTGCCGTCAAATGTGATCGGAGTACAAGAAATCTCCATAGTCTTTAAATTAAACAAAGGCATTGGCTACTTCAACAAACTCTTATGAAACAACAATGGGACAAAAAAAAAAAAAGCACCAACATAGTCAACAATCCCAAACTATCCCCTGTTAGACTGTAATTCAAAGGCTCATCACTATTCAAAAAGTTGTCTCGTCCTTGTCAAACTACAATTATAAAGTTACTTTCATATTCAATCACAGGAGACCCTTCCCATAATAACAAAACAATTGAGTAATGCCAACAACTGAACCGTCAAAGCACTCAGAGACAAGTCGACTTCTACTATTGTGATCAATTATAACTTGTTTACCAGAGCCAAAACACCTGCTATGCCATATCTTCATCCCTCTTCAAAGAAAATGAATATTTCTTGACACCATCATCCATCCAAGCACTGATCAATAATACCCAAATTTGTAAGGCAAGTCTACATCCCCTACTCTCTCACATGTTGCTTCAAAAATCAGTCCTTCCTAAGTACACTATAAACATAGTGAATAATTCCATGCCATCTTCCATGCGCATCCCTTAATCGGCCATAGATAAAGTAAGTTCAAAATTTAACAAATTCGATCTTTTCTGCCAGCACCACTGAAGGGCCTAGTCTAACCCTTTCGAAGAAGATGCGTGATTTTGGACATCCAAGCCTCAAAACACCGGAAACCTAGTATAAGAGCAATTCAATGTACTCCCCTCCCACTCATATCAAACAGAAACTTGCAGGTTACATTAATCAGCCCCCTCGTTACATTCTTTTCAAATTGAACAATAATCACGTCCGGAAAGTGTACAGCTAGACCGAAACAAAACCCTCTAACGCCATTTCTCATACAGTCAAAACTCCTATAAGAAAACAACATTTTCACTTTGGCAAACGAGTTGTATTATCCTAGTTTATCCCCTCCAAAGAACGTACACGTTCCACAAAATTTCCATACATCCAAGTTACGACCAACACTACTGAGTTTTCATAGGCGAGTCTCTCACATTAGTCTTCTAAACTAAATAAACAAAAGTACAAAACGGCACAATGATTCTTTTCTCATTCCATATTGGGTTGGGAAGAATCGCATAAAATCGTTCAATAACACTGAATCCCTTTCCTTACAATCTTATCTATTATGATAAGAAAAGCTCTCTTAGTTCAGTTCCGTAGAATGTAGGTCTCTAAAACCCAATGTCGTGGGTTCAAATCCTACCGAGTGTGATCCCTTCTTGTTAGGTCGAATTAGACTTCTACGGCCATAAAATCCCTTATCGCTCTGCGGAACTCAACTCATAGAACATCGATACCTAGAACCATCTATGTTCGACACACATCCAACAAACCCAAACTAACACATTTGACTAAACTCCTCGTACAACCACGTAAAACATAGAATATCGTAGTTTATCCCTCCCGAAGAAAGTGCACACTACACAACATTTCCATACATCCAAGTTTCGACCAACATTACAAAGTTTTCATTTGCAAGTCTCTCACATTCTACTCAGCTCAATAAACAAACAAAACCCACGATAGAACATCGATACCTACAACCATCCATGTTCGACACACATCCAACAAACCCAAAACAACACATTTAACTAAACTCCTCATACAACCACATAATAACGACGAAATAACATATCTAGCTCCACCACAAATCACACTCGAGACGAATACAATAAACTCAAACCACCCCTACACTTCATTTTCACTTCACTCTACACAAACCACTAAATAAAAACTACACAATTCTACGCCAAATGGCGAAAAATGCTCAATTGGCCTATAATAAACTCATACCACCACATTTCATTTTCACAAAACCACTAAATAAAAACTACACAATTCTACGCCAAATGGCGAAAAATGCTCAAGTGGCCTATATAAACTCAAACCACCACATTTCACTTTCACAAAACCACAAAATAAACAAAAAAAAAAAAGCAGAATTCCACGCAAAATGGCGAAAATGGGGCGGACCTTTTTATCCTTAATCTCGCTAGACTGTATCCAGGTCTTAATCTGATCCCTATAGCGCTGCAGCTTCTTAATCTCCTTCTTCAAATCCGCCTCAAACTTCTCCTTCTGATTCGCATTGTCCGTGTCGTACACCTATATAAAAAAAAAAAAAAATATTCCTCACTAATCAACAACAACAACACACCTATATAATAACAATAACAACAACAACAACAATAATAATAAATAGTTCGAGTGCGGGTGTGGCTGCGCATATTTTTACTAGGATTAGCTTTGCTATTG
>CAAKMY010043210.1:0-12954 GCA_901111285.1 Corrigiola litoralis | reverse complement strand
AATTTTAATGATGCGCACAAGGCAACGCCTCAAGAGCGCCTCATTGAAGTGGCATCGCATTGAACATGCAATGCGCATTGCGCATCAGCGCCCAGAAGCGCGCCTTTTTAAACAACTGACATAACGAGTGGCAAGTTTCACCTCATCTCTATACTACGCAAACCTAAGATCTAACCTAGCAGGAAATCCAGATCCTACTTCTTGGAGTGAAGGATGTTCCTGACCACTAAAAAAAACCATAGAGTATCTCGCATATGTTGATACATCAATTATAGACCATAACATACAGCTAGAAAGAGCAACAAACAAGAATATGTTAATGTAGCTGACATCTCATGCAAGTAGTAGGAAAGAGGCAGGCAAGTCTACTCTATGTGAAAGAGAGTGTGAAGGAGGGAGATGCCCACCCCCTCAAAATCATCCAACTTTTTTCTGATATTCTCGAACTCCGTTTCAGCTTTATTCAGAGCGCTGATGTCCTCATTTGCTGATTCTGCAAATGTTCAGTAAGAAGGAAATATATATATGAGAAAGAGGACGTTAGTCAATTGTACAACACAGCATGAAAACACATATTGTCATCTGCATACCGTGCAAGTTAGCCAGAGACGATTTCAGCTTAAGGATTTTATCTTGTGCTTCAGTCATCTGCACTTGGAATTCGCCAATCAAGGTTTCCTTTCCTTGTATTTCAGCTTGGACTCTCTATTTACACAGCGAAAGAGAACTATTATACCAGTTTAAAATACTAAGAAGCCATACACCAATAAATTATGAAGGAGGAACAACGTATATATCAAGCATGCTGGTAACAAACCGATATATCTTCATGAAGCTCATCTACAGAAGAAGCATTTCCACCAGCTGCTTCAGCCACACATGTACTCTTCAGATCTTCCAAAGCAAACTTCTTTGCTACCAAATCCCGTTCGCCGGCTTGACACCTCCTCTAGATCATTTTTTCCAAAAGCAGCAGATCATCTCAGAAAGATATTGCATTATGTGCAATAAAAGACAACAAATGTAAAACTTGTAAAACAATGTTTTCAGTGAACGAGAAGACAGTGTATCCTTTCATAGGCATGACTGGCTTGCTCCTTTGTTAGCTAGCCTACGTGATGTTTTATTGTTTAGGCATGCAAAACATTAACCGTACAAATATGACGAGGTTGTTTGTATTGCACCTCAGATTGGATTTACATTGAACTGTATCCAGCACCAACCTAGTTAATCTTGTATTCTCATAAAATTTTCAGGTTTTACGTTAAGTAACTGCCTAGACCCTGCAGATTGGCAGATCTGTACTAAGAGATGGTTGTTGTTGTATAATCTCACAATAAAATCCAAACAAGGTTAAAGTTGTCATAGCTCATATCTTTGAAGGCATTGGGGTAAAGTTGTTGTATTACTTGTTATGAAAGTGATTGCAACAGCCCAAAGATCTTTGGTTAATGGCACTATGGCAGTAGCCATTTGTTCTTATGTTGGTCTCGGGGGTATGGAGCAATAGCCCAATAATAGTAGTTACAACTATAAACTATTACGCTGAAGCCATCTGCTACTTCCCTATAATAGAAACGCAAAGACTTTTATGAGTCATTAATATAGTCAAAACTCGAAACACCAAAGAATTATGTACCAAAGATCATCATAAGAGTCAAATGGAGAAACTTGCGAAGGCAATGAAACTGATGATTTCAGTCAATCAGGTGTATTCGATTTTAGCAAGAAGTCAAGAACAAAATTTGAGATTTCAGTCATTCAGGTGTATTCGCTTTTAGCAAGAACACCCTAATACGAAGTTTGTTTACTTCAACAACTGCATGAGACTCTAATGCAAAACCACCAAATTTCTACATGCGGAAACTTCCATGAATATAGTTCAAAGACAAGTATGGCAACTGAAAAGAGTAATACCTTGACATTTCGTAACTTATCTTGAATGTCCTGAACGTCCTCCTCTGCAGCTCTTTTCATTTGATGGGCCTTCTTAGATTGTTCTTGCATGTATAATGCATCTCTCTCAACTTCCTTAATTTGGTCATCATACGAACTACGAAGCCGCCCAGTTCTAGCTTTTTTGTTGGGAGGAAGGGTGGTTTGCACTGACCCTCGTGAAAACCTGAAAGAGCAGCAGAATTGATATGGTATATTCACAAATCATAAAAGCCCAATGGCAAACAGTTATTAGTTGGAAGCAAAGAGTATGTGCGTTCTATATAAGATAACAAAAGAATAAGTCAACAGAAAAAAAAAAAGTATAAAAATGGATTAGCTATCAGTCACCACTAATTTGCCTAATCTAACGATCATCAAGATCTAATAAGACTCCTCTCAAAAATTTCAACAACATTACGCCAGTGCCTTCAACATGGCTCCCACACAAGCAGGGTAAGGGGCGGCCGGGTGTACGCACCCTTACCCATGTTTCCAATTGACCCTTAAGCTTATCTTAACCATCTCCTGCTGTTTTACAATACAAACGCAAAGGGTTTTAAGAACCAATTGCAATTTATTCCATTATGTTCCAAACCAAAGAACTATGAAATCTTTGGCTCCACAGCAAAAAAAAAATGGGGTGAAATAATTAGGAAGCAAGAGAAGTCAGCATTTACTCTCATTATTAGTTTCCTACATAGCTTAACAAAGGAAGTCATCTGCATGAGAATAAGACTAAGGACTACACATGACTAATAGACACGACTTCATGTTCTAAAGCGCTGCTTGAAGCTACTTAATTTAAAATGAAAGAATCTTACATTTTTATACCCTCTGCCGTATACACCTCCTTCAAATTTGAAATCCTTCCGTCAAAAGCAATAGTTTTCCCCTCATCATAGTTCTTCACAAGTACTTGCCTCTCTGCACCACACTGGGTAAAAGAAATGAATCTATCAGAAGACTGAATGCAAAGCATTAGAAAACTCCTTTTTGCTTTTGGCCTATCACCTAAAACTGGAGACTCAGACCAGACATCCACCACTTAAAAAAGGTGCACTTGTGCACTAAATTAGATCCAGCAAGAACTCAAAAAATATAAGATTACCCTATCAACCAACACGTTCATAACAGTACCAATGTCCGACTGTAAAACAGAAAGTGTAGTTGGATGCCTTGTTTGTGGAACCTGGTTTTGTGGAATATTATACCTACATGAAAATTGAAAAGTCAATCAACTTTCAAAATAGAAAAACATGTTGCTACGGTGAAAATATATAAAGAATCACCTGGGAATTGAGAAATCATAAATAATGATTTGCAGGTTATCATAGCGTGCTTGTCGGGCACAAAATCTCAGCAAATGTGAATCTTTAACATTAGTCACAACGAAGGCATTTAGTAGCCTACCGATAGCATTTTCAACAGCACAAGCCCAAACATCACCATGAGTCAAAGTCTGCAGATCCATAAAGGGTATCAGTAAAAAAAAGGAGACAAAACACAAGCCCTATAAGAAAAAATTCCCCCACTCCTAATTGGTGACTAATACAGTGCTAAGAGGACTTATTGGTTCAAACAACAGCTTCAATAATTTTTCATAAAGTACGGATTCACGTATTGACTCGCAGAGCAACAACCTTGGAAAAACACTAAACTACTATTTAACCCCAGCAATTGACGAACTTATTTTATACCTTAAAACAAAGATTAATAGCTTATAAAAGAATGACTTAAAAATCACTGATAAGCTATATATATTTCAAAAGGAGTACTGCAACTGAAATTCATTTGTTATAGGGTCTTAAGCATAACCAATCCAAATAAACGATTTTTTTTGGAAACCCAATATCAGGTATAAACTGGAGTACTGGACTGCAGAACGTTACATATAATTTCCAATTAGTCTCCTTCTTAATGTCAATAAATTCTTAACATATACACATACACAGATATAGAGTTGACTTGAGGCTGGGGTGATTGATGTGGGTATCTACTTGTCCAAGCTACCCGCTGTCACTTTCAACCCACACATACTCATGCAATGACATGAAAACAGAAAATTGTAGACATGATAGAGATGAGTTGCCTAAAACTTCCAACCGGGTTAAAAATAAAAAAGACAAAGCGTATGGGAGGGGATATTAATGCGAGAAGAGGCTAATGGTTTAGAACACTTGTCAACTTCATAGACGGTCACACATGATTTTATAAAGAGCAGACAGAAGGAAAGAGTACACAAAACGAAAATCAGCTAATGTTCTTTACAAACCCAACACTACGAAGCTATTATCTCCAGGTATGTTGTAGCCAGGACCAGGAAAGTGACCAGTAGAAAAAAATGTCCTTTTGGTAATTAGGTTCATTCCACCTGGACTAAGCTGAAATGATGATACACTAATTTAAACTGCCCTCGAATGAAAAGTAATGTGAGGGCACCAACACCTTAGTCCTCTGTATACTACTAGTGTTGATAGCTTTGTTAATGTCAACTCTTTCCACTCTCTTTATGGTTCAACAGATTAAGTAGTCAAGTACCATGTCAAATAACTTCATGAGAAATATTTTTTTTAAAAAACAATTTTCACCATTGTCAACAACCATTACCATTTTCCACATGTTCTTCAGGTCAGAGGATTGGATTGGATTGGACTCAAAAGAATTGGAGAATCAATTTCTTACCACATGCGCACCAATAGGTCCAATGGGTGGTCTATTAAATTCCAGCTGCCGAGACTCTATTATGCGCAGAAGCTGAATAACCCTGTCTCCACCAAAAGCAGTAACCTGGAGCAAACAGAAAATTACATTCAAAAGCCTATAATAAGCAAACCCTATATGGTACGCTAGAGAAACACACAACTCAATTACTTAATGACTATTGCAGTCTCGCATCCTCAAATAACTAAAAAATGAAGCATGCATCAGAGTTATCGGTAAAAACTCAAATGATATAAGGAGAAGCATAATTAAAGGCTTAAAGCTATCGGCCTGACCTTGTTACTTTGGTGCCGCCGGAGTTCAAGAACATGGGACCTCGCCTCCCGCAGCTTTTTATCACAATCTTCAATCTACTAAGAAATGTCAAGGATTAGGCATAGAATATAAAATTTGGGAATTAAGAGAACCCACCTGAGACACCATATATATGACGCAAAAGAACATATCCAATACTATTTAAATGCATGATAAATATGATGTAAACTACCAAAATGAAAGAGGAAGGCAGATAATATAAACTACCAAAATTAACACAAACAAACACAGCGCATTCCTTCCAGAGAGATAACTATGAAACCATCCAAAATGCATAAAATTGAGAGCCAGATCAATTTTTTTTTTTTTTTTGATGAAATTCACTATATTTATAGTATTCCCTCTAACTGACTAAGTAACAATGACAGCACCAATAGACAAACCACAAAAGAACGATATGCGGATCTGACAAACACTTCCATTGATGCTTTGACTCAAATAGAAGAAAAAGAAGAGGAAGAAGAGAACCCTAGGAGCAAGCTCACCTGATCAGCTATCTTTCTTATTTCATCCCTTTTTACAGATACACTTTCTGACAAAGCATTCTCTTCTTCCTTCAGCCTGAAACATTTTCCACTTTTAAGTTGTGTCCAATGAACAGCATGCTTGCAAATACAGGATTTGCGTCGTTCAAAGAGCATGAGAAAACAACCTCATTAAGGATGCATTAGCAGCATTTACTTCATCTTGAAATGCATTTAATTTCTCCAGCATCTCAGACTCTTCAGCCTAAAGCAGGCAAACAACAGCAACTAAATTAAAAAATGCATATAATCCCAGCTCCCAAGCTTTGCCAGAACCAAACAGAAAATAGAAGAATGAAGTACAAAGATAGAATCTTGTAGACGCCATCGGATACACGCGTCACCAAGCCAGTTTGTTTTACAGCTAAGTAATACAGGCTTTAACTTTTTCCACATTGAACACAATTCTCTTTCTCTATGTACCCAAAAGTGTTCATCCCTGTTGAATAAGCTGCACTCATGTGGAAAACTATGTCTCACCCACTTCAAGAAAATTGTCTTCTTATGGGGACATTCTGTGCAAAGAAAAAATCAACTCTAATCTTGCTTATCATCTGAGCACCACACTGTTTGGCTCTTGACTCTGCCACAGTTAGAAAGTAAAGAAAAAAGGTGGAAATAGGGCACGAAGCAAGAGGTAGGACACTAGTTCCCTCATCAATCTCTTATCAATCAGGGGTTGCACAAGGAACAGTTCAATAAGAAGGATCACTTTCTTCGACAGATCTTGACTCACATTTGATCATTAATTTGACCAATTGAGCTTATAATACCAATGCAATCCTATATCAAGGCATTACCTCGGCCTCTCTTTATCTTCGTACAGATAAGGGAGTCATAAACGAAACAAAAAGATATCAAAAAGAAGAAAAAAAAAAGTAAAGTTGAAAATACTCGTTAGCAAGACAGACAAAGAACCTGAGTGTTCTGCTGACTTTGCTCCTGGATATCAAGAACTTGTTGCTCCAGGGACTTCACTTTATTCAGCATCTTCTGAATATCGCTCTTTTTACGATTATATTCTTCCTCTAATTCTAGCACATACTTTGTAGCCTAAAAACAAAATTAGCACACAAAAAGTCCACTTTCAAATCATCGATTACAATTACAATGAGGTTTCTTGCATGAGTAGAAGATAGAAAAATTAAATAACATTACAAACCCAGCAAAAGAAACTACTTAGAAGAAGTTAAGGTATAAAGGAAGAGGAAGTATAACATAGAACTTAAAAAAGTCTGCTGGAACAATGACACACAGATGAACAGTTGAACAATGGACGCCATATTTTAAAAATACAATTAACAGAAATTGAAAAATTACTATAGTCCCTGTTCACTATGAAGCATGTAAATAACTTATTACTCCCTTTTTCAACATTAGCTGGTTACAGAACATTAAGTGACAGAGAGACAATAGGGGAAGAGCATGCAACACCCGATACTTTTTCAAATTAAAAGTGTTGTCATACCATAGAAAGGCTCTCCTGATACTTATCCTGCTCTTTCTGAACTTCCGAAGTTTTCTGTGTCATATGCTCGCATTGACGTTTCATATCCGCATAACTGTTTCTCAAGCTTTCAATCTTCTCCTGTTAAGTATCACACGTAGTTAGTTCTGATTGAAAAGCACATATCAAGATGTCAACAACTAAATTTATAGTTGCGAATATATTATACCAAGTACGAGCATATAAATGAAATGAACATACAAGAAAACACCAAAAAGCTCAGCAATTGAGCAGCCTTACACTGAAGAGTTGAAGACCAGAATACGAGGAAATTGTTCCATTATTTATATTTAAAAGTGAGGAAGATATTACATCAATGTATCCCGCTTTGAACAACAGATCTCATGCACATAAGAACAAAGCTGTTGAAAAGAAATTGAACAATTATATTTCAAAAAACCATGAGATCAAAAGACAACAATCACCATGCAACCATATTCGCTGATTTTCATCTAAATCATGTGATTCACAATTCAGTGCCAGAAAGAGAGGAGGATAATTGGGGAACTCTATAACCTCAAATTCAATTTGAGGTACTCAGCTGAGTTAACCCAGAATTATAATATTCACACCTAACAAGGCCAACCAAGAACTAGGCGAGAAGACAGGTACCAGCAAATTGTGTTTCCTCTGAATCAATTTCTGTGTATCCAAAATTCCAAATCATACTCTCAAAGTAATTTACACTCCAGAATTGACCCCATTGATCTGGTTTATCATGGGAAGCAAAATCTAGTCAGGCACAACATTCGTAACTTACTAACTTCTCAATTTAAGTTACAACTATTTTCAGGGACTCAGGCTCATACATTTTAAGCTCTCATTTCAAATAGAAACAAACTATATCTTTCATTAGGAAGTGAACACAAACTAACTCACAGGTATATCAACGCATTCTTGGTTCAGTGAACTACCAAATAGAACTTTAATGACGGACAGAGAAACACAGTCAGAGGCAGACCCATCAATCTGGTCTGCTAACCTTCTCATACCAGGTCTCAAAAAAATTCCCCGGATAACTTACTTTCTTTAAACAAGTTTCAGATTTCTAGGAAGCAACAAAACCAGAAAAACGTCATATGATTACCATCGATAAATACAAATAAGCACATTACTGGGCTAGAACAACATTTCAATATCATATTCAGAACTATGATATGTGGTAGATGAAGAAAATCCAGATCGAATCCCCTCTTAAATACGACTGTGATACATAATGCCCTTGGGGATGCGGGCTCAAGTTCAGATTCTGTCAGATTGCAAAGTAAAGTCTACTCACAGAAGCTTTAAAAAATGAAAGCAAAAGCACATTGGAGATGAACATGGACAACACTATCAGATTAGAGTTTGTCAAGTTTTTCTCATCCTTCACTGTGTCCTCTGTCAATTGCTTTTATATCACAAATTACGAAAAATCCACTCAACCAACTCATAAAAAGGGTACTTATAGCAGCATATTGTCTAACAACTCAACTTTACAGGCTTCCTTAAAAAGAACAATAAAATCGCGTAACTAGAAGAGAAATATCAAGAACTTATAGAAAGACGATTGAGGAACTTCCGTACTGCCACGAATAAAACAGATCAGCCATTAAGTTTAATTACCGCAGACTAACAATCTAATAAATCATAGTTCAAAAGCTGTATATAGAAAATGCCAAGTTTAGGGCTTACGTGTCTCTGATTTATTTCAGCTTGGCAAGCAGGAATTTTTGATTTCCTGTTTTCAATCACTGTGCTTAGCTTCATTAAATCTCTATCCACATGATAGACCCATGACCAAGCAAGTTTGAACTTCATCTCCTTGACCCGCTCTGATAATTCTTCCACGTGCTCCATGTTTTTGATCTTCTCTTGCAACTCATTAAGTTCCCTGACAGCAGGCTCAATTTTTCTCTCCAGACCTTCGACCAATCCTTGGGCAAACTCCAGTTGTTCTCCAATATTTTTCAATAAATCATGAACTTGCTGAAGAAGGGTTGCCTTGTAAAAGAACTAGATAATAGTAATAGAATCAGTAGCACATCCTTTGCAAACAATATAAGCTGACTTAAGATCAAGAAAACAAGAAAAGTCAAAATGCCGCAACAGACACCCACTTTCAAGATAAATACTGAAATAGTGAGGAATACAAAAAAGGTAAGCGATGAATAGAATAGGATAAAACTCGCAAAAATATCAAACCATATTCCCAAGCCCCTTACATTAAATTTGTCTTTCGCATTTCCTGAATGCAAAAATTCTCTGCTTTTGTCTTGACTCATAATAACACATGGATTCTCAACATCAATCTACAAAACTCAAAAGAAACCATTTTAAGTATACAGTACTATTTCAAAAAAGACAGAAGATATGTATGACACTGGACTCACATTGAAATGATCTACAAGTTCCCGAAGCTCGTCTTTCTTGTTGGAAATCCTCCTACCTGTCCAAGTCAAATAACAAGTAAAGAATTAGCAAACTTCAATGCCTCTCGCTCATTTCCAGCTGCAACTCGATAACAGTTAGGTATAGAAATCCATTTTAACAATCTTCTCAAAGGATTCAGTAATCATTAACAAGAATTACTGAAGGCTGTTGTCATCACATAAGGCTCAAATGACCTTTGCATTAACAAGAGGATGTGAGTACCGGGCAGTGGGCGAACTGTGGCTAGATATGGCTTGTGGAGTAAACCGAACTCTTCTTCTCATCCAATGGGCATTTAAAAACTAATTCGTTGTCTCGACCGTTTCGAGTCACAGGTGCTGAATTTGCTTTCTAAGATATCTATTGAACTTGATGGTCACGAATCTATGGTTTAGTTGTGTGGTAAAATTGGTGTAATGTCAGAACTTATGGTGACATGCTTGATTGGACATATTTAATTACGGTGACAACTCTGATTTTCCTGCACAATCGATATGGAGATCTAAGGCTCCTCTAAAGCATGCGTCTTTGTCTAGAAAGCTGCAAAGGGGAAGATCACAACTGACTACTGAAGACTTGCTCAAACAAAAGAATTTCGCTTCAGTAGTAGATGCAGTCTTTGCAAACTTCACAAACACCCAATTAATCACTTCATACTTCTCTATCCTTGGGTGTTTTCACTGAGGAATGAGTCTGGTTTGTTGGGGATTACTTGGGTTTAACAAGATAAAGTTAAAAATGTTTAATAAGCATAGAAGAGGGGCTTGCAAACAAGTGGATTGCTGAAGTTTGGAAGTTTTTCACCGTGGCTAATAGTTAGTGTTTACTTGAGTTATTCTTTGAATTTGTAGAAACATATATAAATTATGCATGAATGTTCTTAATGTTTGTATGGCATCATGACAGTTTTCCTGGCAGTCTCCTACTGTACAGTGTTGACAGCCTCTCCTCCTCCTGTACAGACTGACAAACCCATTGTGTTCATATTTCCTTACTACTCGCTAAAAGTATTTAATTAACATACTTGATAAAAGTGAACTGATAACTTAGAAGTAAATCTACTTCTTAGGTTCAATTTAACATGAAGAAAAACTGGAACTAACAATCATTAAGAATGTTATACAGCATGGAACTAAAGTAATCAAACCAGAATGAAACAAGTAAGAACCTTGATGATCCTTTAGGACAGTTGAACTTGTCGTATCAGTTATTCTGCGCTCTATAATTATGCTTTGACCATATAATTCTCGTTTAAAAGCATCATCTCCTTCGTTTTTTATTTCCACATGAACAGAAGCATAGCTGCATAAACACAATATATCAAACTAAGATTTCCTGTAATCGTCGGCACGATAACAAATTAAGAATTACAAGAACGTAGTATTACAAAATAGCAAAAGAGAAGGGTGCAGCAAATGAACAAGAAATGACTAGATAAACGTTGTATGGAAAGAAAGAGAGAGGGGGAGAACACTAGTTCAACCAATCAATTCGTCGAGGAAAAATGCAGGGAGGCGTAGTCCTTGTGACAAGGACTAATAAAGTGATGGAGATAGGTGATCATGAGCCCAAGTCCATATACTCAAGCTCAAGCAAGGTCTAAAGAGGACGACAGCGTACAGGTCAAAACTCAGTGAAAGATAGACCTAGCTCCACACGAGAGATTCTTTAAGCAAGTGTCCATAGACTTAATGGTTTCTCTATCAAAATAAAATTCCTATCCATCCCAGTTAAAGTTATTCAAACAATACCACTATAGAATATGTACCAGGAACTGGCATAGAAAAAGAGCGTCATAACTCGCCCACCGACAAGTGGAACAAGGAACCACGTTCTAGTGTACACATTCCAGAAAAAAGGTTGCAGAGGTGGTCGAAACTGGAAAGTACGTAACAATGATCCAAATTCAAGCAAGAGCAAGAGTAATGATAAAACGGACAGCAAGACTTAAAGGAACGCGCTACAAGTCACGACACTTAGCTTAAAAAGCAAATGCAAAATACATTCCTCAATTTTCTACTGCGGTTCCTTTTCCGGTCAAATGCTTGGTCACATTGCTAACAAACAATCTTAACAATCAAAAATCACCATCCTTTCTCATCCCACATAACTCACTTCCTAATACACCACTCCATTTCACCATATAACAGCGAAACAAACTCCACCGCCACCAGTCAACAAAGCAGCACTCAAACCCTTTTCGCTACAAAATCAATGCAACCCTTCATTTCCTATAATCTTCCACACTTCCTTCTCTAATTAAATTATGATCATCCTTAACATTTCCCCCCAACTAACCCGAAAACTCGACTAAAATACATAATCACACTAAACTGTATAATCCATAAGAGAAACAACACCACTACCTGCATCCCGTCTTAATAAAGTCCTTCAACGTGGCGGCGCGATTGGTACTCTTAGCTCGGCACCCAAACGCCACACACAATGCCGTCAAAATCGCGCTTTTTCCACCTTAAACACAAAACCCACAAAAAATCAACCTCAATTCCCTCAAAAAAAAAGACCAATTACTCATATAAATGAATTAACGTACTCCCATTTTGGCCAGTGATGAAATTGACAAAATCCCCAAAATCAATCTGTAAATGACTGTGACACATGAAATTCTCCAACTTTATTCGCCGAACCGTGCCGGCGGTGCCGGAGCGGTAGCAGAAGAAGTTCTGATCGGCTTCATTTTCCATAATTAGGGAGTAATTGTTGTTCAATTGCGGCAAAAATTGGGGGGTTTTGTAAACCCTAATTTTTTATTGGGAAACTGGTTAAGTAGTGGAGTAGGAGGGAGAATATAAATGTTCCACTCTTTTTGGCGGGAAATCTACTTGCCACCAAGGGGTCGATTCTTATATTATAGACCCATATCTATTTTAGGTAAAGACTAAACGCAAAACAGCTAAAAAAAACATAAAACAAACTTTCCTATTCTACCCTCCCTTCCCCCCCCCCCCAACATGGGCAACTTATTATGGGAGACCGTCTAATTATATGATAAAATTAGACAGGGCCTCTAAGCCCAAAACATCAGCCCATATCAAATAACCCACCCATACCCACATCTTTGGCTTATTTGTAACCCACCTCATTTTCAATTATTTCAGATTCTTCCTCTCCCACTCCCTTTGCCGCTCACCCTCCACTCTCCCCCTCCTCGATGGCGCCGCCCAATCTCCCCCTCCCCACCCTCGTTGCTTCTTCCTTCTCCTCTCCTCTATGCATGTTGTCGCTGTCTTCCTTGACACACGCACCACTCCACGACCCACAAACCTACACCGTGACCCACGCACCTACCATACCACCCCCGACAACGCGATTCCATGACCCACCCGCCTACATCGTAAACTCTGTTGCCGGACACTCATACACGTGTGTGGTCGTAGACGACGAAGAAGAAGAGGAAAAATGGTCGAGGGTGGGTTTGTTGGGTAGTTTTCGCGGGACGGAAGGTGGTTTTTGTGGGTTGGGGAGTAGTTTGAGTGGGTTGGATGTCGTTTTGCGTGTGTTAGGGGGTGGTTTAAG
>CAAKMY010043209.1:0-10913 GCA_901111285.1 Corrigiola litoralis | reverse complement strand
TATTATTATTAATCTATTGATATATAGAATTATCTTATGTATGGACGTGATTTGTAATTCTTGTGTAGAAACTATATTATTGTTTAATGCATGGACGTAGTTACCTGTTACATAAAGATTTATCATAATTTTTGAATGTATAATAGAAAAATATATGTTGCAATTCTTTAATAAAATTGCTCTATTACATTCATGCTGCTATAACTTAAATCTTGATCGAAGCCTAGATTGGTTAGTAATTAGGGCTATTAATTAACGAACATTTTTATTCGCTACTTTTCTAAGATGGAATAGGATTATTTTTGGTTCCAAAATAAAAAAAAAACTCATTGTTATATATATAGGCTGTGAATCAATGAGCGATTATATATATAATTAGATGCGATAATTCAGTGACCAAAGTTTCTTCTTTGTTTGATTTATACCGATTTTGTTCTTTCAATAACTGTTAGTGAGGTAGTACTTAGTTAAACATCAAAGATCCCCGGCCCCTTTATTGTGACATGAATAGCGTAAACGACTTTTTCTTTTAAATTCGATCTGACTTACCACTAATACTCAGGTTATGTGAATAATTAAATTAACTTAGTGTGGACAACCACGACTTTGTCTCACCACTTACCTTAAATGAAGTTCTCATGTGAACCTTATTATATATATTAAAACACATTACTTTTGATCATCTCTTATGTTATTAGTCTTCTGTCTTCCTTAAGGACATATTGGGTTCAAATTGTCAGTTGAGGTGTATTTTATCTTTTAAGAAACATAGAGGGGTATTTTAGCTTTTTGGTAAAACCGCAAGGATACTTTAAAGAAAATCCTTCTTTTTCACCATTCAATATAGTACAGATTCGAGTCGGTTAGAACAGAGAAATATTAAAAACATCATTCTCTTTTAAAATGCATGTGAGGTCTTTTTCTATATTAAATGGCCTGTGGGACCTTTGTTTACATAGGTGGTTTAGGGAGACATTATGGTTCACTTAAGTGATCTATACGCTTTTATGTGTGTGTGTATTTTTCCATCAGTTTATTTTTTAAAGTAAAGTGAAGAAGATTAATTGGTTTATAAACCCTCAAATGTTGTAATATTAATTTTTTGTTTTGGAAAGGTAATGTTGTTATAAATCAAAAATTATGCCACGTTTTCGTGAGCATGTGCTCCCACTCAAATTTCTTGTACTTTTGATCATTTTTCTTTTACCTTTTTGAATGAAGTACAAGAAAAACACTAAAAGTTATAAGAAATTTGGGGTGAGCGCACATACTACCAAAAGCACCTAATAGTTTACCGTAATAGATGAGTGAAATAGTGAACTTCCCTTATCTTGTCCATCAATAAATTTTTAAATATATATATTGCTCTACCAGAAAGGACACAAACTCAATATTTCTGAACTGCTACTTTCAGTGTTTAGTTTGTTGTAATGCAAAATTCAAAAGACAAAACCGTCGTTTAATCTTTGTAATAAAATCGTAGAATGCGGTAAAACTATTCCTATTGTTTACGGACGATTTACCATGATGACTTATTTACACGTCGCATGATAATTGAGGATAACCAACTAGACCAAGAAACAGCTGAACCCATAAACATACCTAAAGACAAAAGGGATTGGAGTAGGAGTGAAACACAACAAAAAGTGCTGCTAGCTTTCACATGGCTGAGTGCAATTATAACTCTAAACGACATGGCCTATTTGATCCTTACTCCTATTTAACTACATACACTAATACTGTTATATACCAACGAAACACCAAAAGTCTAACTACAATTATAGTGCGTAATAATTGCAAGTTGCTCATAATGTATGGAATACCATTGGATTGTACAATTTAAATTATTCTCTACAATTTTTTCGCACCTTCAACCAATCATAATAAATCGTCAATTTACAACAGCAACCTCTTCAAATCATTGCCACCTTTTGGGTCTTTCTTCTGTCTCAATGATGAGCTTCACAGTGCCTTAAAATCTTGACTAGCGCCGGGTTAAATCTGGGACGACTCGGTGGTCCAACTCAGCTCCCACACTCGCCATCTCCTCCCATTCAAACTCGGAGCAAATTAACGATACAACTCAGCTCACTCACTCAATATCTTCTTTCCAATAAATTTCAAATAAGAAAAGAGAAAGAAAAAAAATGCCTAGCTAAACTAACCTTAAAACAGAAAATTACCCAATTTGGATAAGTTAATAACCTGCTGAAATTTCTATGTATATTTTCCTTGGAGGGCACATTGCCATCCAACCAAAAGAAGTCACCCCGGTCGACTTAGCTCGTCTCAACTCGACTCGACTTCATTTTGTAATATCATTAAAGATAGCCCGCGGAGGAGTCTCCATTTCGCGGGCCGGGCTATTTTTAACAGGCCGACCCGATGATCACCTCTATATAATTTGATCACCAAACGGATTTCTCGAGCAAGGGTCGTGAATCAGCAAGTGTCCGGAACCCAACATGGCAAAGATTCCGTTGAAAGTCTTCAAGATTAGCAAACCGGCTCGACTCGGACCGGCTCAAGAACCGGAGTATCTCCTCAAAGAGGGACTCATCGCAAGGGATTGTAAGAGGGCCGGTCTGGTTAGTGAACCCAAACTCCTCTTCGGCTTGAACCAGTAGTTTCTTGATAATGGGGTGGTTTAAGTACGTGGTTCGGACGACGAACCGTCGGCTATTGGACCCCACATGCACAGCCACGTGGCCAGCAGGGACGTCGTTTGGGATGCGACGTTGGGCTGCTTTGTTCCTCCAACGTCGGAGCATTTGTCTTAGGCGCACAATGTGGCGGATTTTGCAGCATTTTGATAGTCCTGCAGCTGCAGACATGTTTTACTATAGGTTGATGGGAGATTTAACGTTACGTTGAAAATGGAACGTTGTAATGTTGGTCGTTATGGAGGATGTCCTTGGAGTACGAGAGAAATGTGGGGGGAGATGAAGAGAGCGGCAGGGTGAGTGCTTTTATAGGACTTTGACTTAGGCTTTGCCCCTTGTGTTAGTAGATAATTACTTTCTTGGTGGGTTTGTCTTCTTTTGCAATTTTTAGTAGTTTTGTTATATTTTGTCTTTTAAAATGCTTTTGTTTTTTTAACGGTCAAGGCTTCCGAGCAAGATGTTGTATCAAAAAATAATAATAGGAAAAATTGATAATAACTACTCCCTCTAGTTATGTTTATTCTTCATATAGAAACATTTTACGTTTGCCAATGCATTTTTCGTACATTAAATATCTTTAATTGTATGTTAGTAAAAATTATAAAAAGTTGATATTCTTAATCTACTCATTAAGACAAATCAAACAAGATCTCACATGACTATATTTTATCTTATAGATTAGAAAGAAATCTATGGTCAATCTTTAATTATGAATAGTGCACAAAAGCAAAGTAGGAAGAATTAACATAACCAGAGGGAGTATCCAATAAGACACTTTCGTTCTAAAATCCATACCAAACTTGAACTCCAGACACTTCAATTAGAATCTTATAGAATATTTCGACTAAATATTAAAAAGAAATGAAAATCTCACATTTATTTCCTACCTTATCCCTCCCCGTTTATCAAAACCAACTAACTTACCAAATTGCATTTACCCTACATACTCCTCTCCTCTCTTCTATGTTTCATCATTCTCTTCTTCTCCTCTCCTCTCTTCTTTGTTGCATTCTCTTGCCATCTCAACAAGAGATGAAACTCCTTTCTCCTCTCTGCTTTTAATAGTTTTTTTCTCAAATTAGGGTTTTGAAACTAAATCTTTACCAATTGTTTAAGAATGTCAAGTGGTATCTATGCTAGTGCGAATCCTTTTCCCACAAAATGCACTTGTCATTTCCTTATTTCAAAGGTGGAAGCTTGGATTTATGAGAATATCAAGAGGAGGTTCATAGCTTTCAAGTTCTACGGCCCATAAACTCAAAGGCAAGGATGCAAGATCTTCCGTTGGTTTGACGAAATCTAGACTAGAGGAAAGCTAGCTTGCGTATGGTAGTCTCTGTCAGTTTGCAAAGGAAAATTCAAAGAGAATTGATGGTGTTGTAATGTGAAAGGGAGGGATGATTTAGGGATATTGTTGAATGTTAGGATTAGAAGATGATTTATCAGATGATATAAGGGGAGGGAAGGGGTTGGGAAAGATAGTTAGAATTATACAATTGGAGGAAAAATAATAAGGGTAAAACGGTCAATTAACTATTTAAGTGGCTGGATTTGAAGTTTGGTATGGATTTTAGAACAAAAATGTCTGATTAGGTAGTTATTTTGAAAAAAAATTTATTTGATAGTTGTTTTGAAAAAGTGTATTTTATTAGTTAGTTATTATCAATTTTCCCTAATAATAATAAGTGAACCAAATATAACCTATTAATATAAAAAAATAACCTCGTGAATTTCACGGGGGAAAAAACTACTTGCTCTTTGATAACATGGGTAGTGATCATGAAAGACCAAAACTGAAAAATGATGAAAATATGATTAAAAACTCTATTATTCTAGAAAAAATGCGACCGTTTAGGCAAAAGATCGCCACCAACCACCATGCACGATGACATTTATAGAGATGTCACGTCCATGGATAGTATGTGATGATGAGAGAGACGCCACTCTCCATTATGGGGATGCCTCCTATAAATGTCAATATACATGGTTGTGACGTCTCCCCCACAAGACATCAATCTTCATGGTATTGACGCATGTGAAGGACATCACCCTTTTTCCAGGACGATCCATGAGATTTGTCGTTGTTGTTTGGCTAGAGGTTTTTCCACGACTCGTGGAATTTTGATTTAGTTCCTTTGGTCTGATGTTAACTTAAACTTCGTTTGTAGTTCCAATAGTTCATCAAAACTAACTCCATGCCTGAATAAAGTTAAATTTTAAATGTTAATTTTTTTACTTATATTTTACATATGTTTTATTTTTTAATGTGTAAGAAATAGATGTGACACAAAATGTAGATGTTGAAATGGAAATAATTACATATATAGTTTTGCGCTCATGATGAAGCTATGCAAAACATTGCATTTGGTGGCAATGGAGTTTTCCCTCAAAAGAATTGGATAGAAACTCCAATTGATTTGTCTACATTATTTATGAATTACAGTTGGACCATTGCGCTCTTCACTAGTTATTTCAACACCAATACAAAAGCTTGTGACTGGAGCAGTTGTGTCTTACCCTTTCACACGATGGCCGACATTTGGAATCCAACCGGAGTGATCATGGTACTTCATAGAGGCGTTCACCATGTACTGATTTTGCATTAAAACGATTTTCATATACGTCCAATTAATCAAATAATTGGTATTATAAATGTATATTGTTTGTAATTTGGATATAAAATCAATGATATGATTCATGGTTGGAAAATACTCGTTTCTTGTCCAGACACTAATACTATTGTGTTATCATTAAAACTGTATCAAGATTGGTTAATCATGGGTTTAATGGTTACTATGTCTTATTGATATTCCACCTTTTTAGATTTGAACCCTATTAAATATTAATGTTTTGGTAGTTCTAGACTTGATCAATTGTTCTAAAGTCACAAATTTTGCAATACTTCTAAACTTAGATTGAATGTTCAAGAGTCACAAATTTTAGAACAACACTAAAAAAAAGAGGAATCTTTCAAGGGTTATAAATATTACCACAGTTTAAAATTGTTTAAGAGTGAGAAAAATAGAAAAATAGTCCAAAATTATTATAGGGTTTCAAAAATATTACACTGTTGTAAAATAATTAAAGAAGTGACAAATAGTGCAATCAATTAATGAGGAGACGTACCAATTAAAGAGCTCAACCAAAGTCGCCATTTTAAAAAAAAAGGTAACCACTTTTATTAGTATAATGATGATGATGGTTAAAGAGTGTAATACCAATTTAAAGGCCTAAATTTTATTGATAACAAACCGTCTTAGCTAGCGAGCCTTGTCTAAGACGAGGTTGACCTGTCCTCGAATGAGTCACAAACTTACAATAGAATGTAATAGAGATAGATACCAACTCATATATCCTCAACAACATAATGAGATGGAATAGTCACTTCTTACTCATACTTGAGCCTCCACCTCGTGACCCACATCATCCTACAGGGTAGGGTATGGAAATACTCATAAATCCGGATTTTTAACCTATGTGACATTCCCTAAAAAGCCCTATAATCAATTCACCAAGCTATGTTGTCTGTTCTAATGAGCTAGAGTACAATTACCCCATGCATACAATCTAACACTAAGACATCTCTTAGCAAGAGGTTCACCAACGCATGAATACGGTCCCCACTCCAGTCTACAAATAATGTGAATCCTAACAACTACATCACAAACCCTTGCTAAGGAATTATTGGTCTCAGCACCTCCGTCAACACATAAAAGTTCTTGAAAATAAATGATTGCTTGAGGCACTTTGATGCCATCTCTAATGACAAAGCCATGTCAGCCACATAACCATCGAACATGCTGGACTATTAAAAGCTATTTTGTCAACTAGAATGTGAAGAATGTAGTAAACATCTCTACGAAACGCATACGAAAGGTGCTCGTGTGTTTGGATACCACCTCTCTACAAACGTGGTCACCAAAATAATCCACTACATTATAGTTGTTAATAATGCCTATGCCTATGCCTTTAACCCACCGTAAATGAACTATTTAAGCTAGTGACTCAACATAAATAACATTTAACTAATATTATCATACGGTCTTAGTCATTTGACACAACATGACTCGATTATCAAAATGAGTTATCAAATCAAAGCAACATGTGAATGACTCAACACAAGTCCTCAATGCACATTCATCAATTATAACCATATGAACCTCACACAATTCCTATGCTAACCTAGCAGGTTCAACGTAGACTTAAAATCGCATTCATTCAAATGCTACCCTCCTCCCAATATCGTCCCTTAAAGAGACTACATATCATTCGTACGGAGTATCAAGTGCAAACATCACTCTAAACACATAGCACATACGATTAACACGTCTACGCATGATACACCCTAGCTAAATATTACCTTTACTTACGTAGTTGTACACTAATCATGGCCTCGATAAAAACAACCATGCATACACCTCGTTGTACCTCTCTATATCTACGTTCAAGGTATAGTCGACGAATGACTCTCGCACGAACCCTAATAAGGGTAAGTGGTCATCACTTATTCGACTGTTTATACATTGTGTTTAAGGAAAGGCACAAAGAGGGTATACACTTTAGGTCGAGCATAAGGGTTATCATGACAATAAAAACACATAGGCAATACATATGGGATTTTGGGCTTGAAGGCTTTGAGCTATCAAATGTACAACGTCATTAAATGCGGACGACTCTATCTCAAATCTCTCATGCACGTAATACTTCAACATATGGAAATCTTACTTCATGAAAATAATCATAAGACATACCTAACCATCAATAAATAGACACAAAATGTATAATTATGATTTTTATTACATACCGTGCCAATCCAACCAAATCTTGGTATAACACAAAAGTCAGTCGTGCATCCATGTGTTATTGTAGTGAGGAACCAAGTCTTACCATGATCCTTCTTCTACTTCGATTGTCTACTACTCTATGGTGAGGGGTCATGCGATGAGTCGCGAACATATTTACCTCTAAAACCACGTCAAATACAAGAGTATACAACAACATAGAGATATGTGGCGGTTGTATCTTTCAAACATACAAGCCCCTATTATCGTAGCTATGCAATGTATGAAAGATCATCATAGGTCATGTCCACTATATAGACACCATGCTTAAGATCTTTAACACGAAATTGAGTATGTTCGCGATTCGATCGATCATATCCAACATCGTTACCACCTTCCTCCTTATCATAGTCTTCTTCTACATCCTCGTGACGGTCTGGTGAATTGCACTTAATCTCCATAATCACCCCATCGTCAATGGCTCAGCTTCACAAACTATTCATCCATATTGTGGTTTGCGTCAAGGATATCCACTTTCACCTTCTCTATTTGTGCTCTGCATTGATATTTTGTCTCGGTTGTTGCAATTTCATGAAAAAAGGTCACTTTGTGGGTTTGAAGACTTCAAAAAATGCACCATCGATTTCACACTTATTCTATGCGGATGATGCAATGATCTTCTTCAAGGCAACTCCTTCCTATTGTCGTGTAATTAGGAACATTTTGGATTGTTTTTGTCAAATGTCAGGAGAAATGATCAACTACACAAAATCCTTTGTGAAATTCTCACCCAATAATCCAGTGGCTATTCAAAAGGAGTTGCAAAAAAATTTGTTATTCAACAAGTCAAATTCTAAGGGGACATATTTTTGAGTACCAGTTGATATTGTAGGTAACCAGTCTAGACACTTTACATATTTGATTGATTTGGTTCTTATGAAGATTAATCAGTGGAATATATTGAGATACTCACAAGCTAGGTAAAATAGTGTTGATCAACTCAATTCCTTGTTTCGCTTTTTACACATATCTTAATGGTATTTAAGCTGCCTGCTTCGGTTTTTCACAAGTTTCAACAATTTACTTATTCAATTTTGGTGGGAAAGGGATGGACATAAGGGTATTCACTAGGTTAGTAAAGATGTGGTACAAAGCCCTAAAGGTATGAGGGGCTTAGGCATTAGCGTTGTTGGTTCCTTTAATTCTGCGCTTTTGATGAAACAAGTGAATAGACTTATAACGCATCCTCAATTGCTCATTTCTAAGCTTTATAAAGCTCGTTATGGCACTCAATTCTCTATTTCTAAACCCAAGTTTAGAAATCCTACTTAGATTCAGTCTAAAGCTTGGAGGAGTTTATATTTGGGGTTGACTATGCTACGTAATGGAATGGAAAATTGGCTCTGGCACTAATGTTTGAATAAGTGACCCTCTTTTGCAACCCCACCTTGATAAGGTCACTCGTGACTCAGTTCCTATCAGGACCTTTCAATGCACAAAGGTTTGTGATTTGATTATGGAACCTAGTCTGACGTGGGATAGGGCTAAGATATCCCTTATTTTTGAACCTTGTTATGCTCTTGAAGTTATCAAAACTGAACTACCTTCTAATCCGGAGGATGATTTTATTATTTGGAGATACTCAGCATCATGAGTGTATAATGTGATGTCTGGCTATTACATGTGTATGCAAAACAAACGTGATACCACTAATATTCCATCTTGCGAGCAAAACTTCTGGCGAAAATTTTGGGCATTTGATCTACTTCCTAAGGGAAAGATTTCATATGGAAATTTGTATATGTTGCTTAGGCAGTTAAAAGTAGTTTAAGAGATATTAACCTGCAGGTTCATTACATGTGTCCCATCTGTGATAATTCGGAAGAGACACTAGATCATTTGTTTCGTTATTATACTACAACACAACATATCTAGCTGACGTCACCATTAGGGTTTAATATACAAGCTACAAGTCTTCTTCCTATGAAACGTTACGTTGGATTATGGACGTGTGTAAATACTTTTGGTCGCAAGGTCAGGAGTCAAGTCATATCTATAGCTTTGTAGCTATTCTTTGCTCGATTTGGTGTCATCATATAAGTTTGAATCCGTCTCGGATTCTTGATAATGCATGCCAATGTATTACTGATCAGCAAGATACTCAATGTTTGAGAGGGAGTTTACTTGTTAATTTACAGAAGTCTCTTCATACTTCTCCTTGGCCACCTGGATTCATGTGTGCTCACATTGGTAGCCTTCGAGACATAAATCGTGACTTTGGTGAAGGGGTTATTACGGTTGTTGATGGTTCATGGACTTCCTCACAATTCTTGGCTAGTGTGGTGGTGAAACAAGGCTTAGATGGCCAAGTTATTTTGTCAGGCACAAAAGTCAGAGGTTTTGCAAATAGTTTGGCAGGAGAAGCTCAAACTTGTTTTGGCGCTATTACCTCTACAACATGATATATCACGTATAATGATATACAGTACGGATGCTCTTCAACTTGTTCTTATTTTGCTTAAAGAAGTTTCTCCCCCAACTAGTGTTTTTTGGATTTGCTCGAACATTTGGAAAAATGCGATGCGGCTGCAAGTTTGTGCTGTAGCTAAAGTTGATTGTGACTTGGTGCAGCAAGCTCATCAATTAGCGCATACAAGTAGGTTTTGTGGGGAGAATTTCTTTTCACTAAGGTAGCGTTAGTTTGTGTATTTTATGCTTTATTTTGACCAATGTCAAAAAAAAAAAGAAAGTGTGAAACACGTGTATTCATATCATTTGTTCTCTTCGGAAAATAAATTGACACTATTACACTTGATGTTCATTTATCCATCTCGATCAAAATATCATTACCCTTATCAATTGTTTGTTGTGCGCCGTTAGGAATGAGTTGTCGAGCTTCAAGGAGACGACACCAAGGAGTTTTGGTCATTTCCAAATACTCAATCGCTTTCAAGATAAAAGTCACTAGAGAACACAATAAACATTAAATATGGTCACTCCTACTCTCCTTGGGACTTAGATCATGCAACAATCTCTAATGTGGACGCTCTTTCGACTAGAAAAGTAAACGACGTAGATCTGCGTTTTAACACCCATCAAAGAATTTTTTCTCTTTGTACCTCCCTTTTGTTTTGTTTAATTTTTATTAGTTTTGCAGCCAAATAGTTCTCTAAATAAAAGGTTAATGATTCAATAGCTTTGTATGTTTTTACATACTCCTTTCTTGAAAATTAATTACTCATTCTGAAAAAACTGGAGAGGAAAGTAAAAAAAAAAAAAAAAATACTCATTTAATTTTTTTTTTGGATTTTTTCATGTTTGGTGCCCTGTTGTAGACACCCCAATGTGTCACATTGTCTTAAACGCCTAATGATGAATCCTAGACGGAGTAATGAGCCAAGGCAAACTTGGTTTCCTGGAATAGCGATTAAGCAACGATCTAAGTTAGTTAATTCGAGTCACATTTCCA
>CAAKMY010043200.1:611-11230 GCA_901111285.1 Corrigiola litoralis | reverse complement strand
TATACATATATAACATATTTAAACACGAGCATAAAAAAAACTGAAAAAAAGCCCATTAACAATAGATTTCAATGAAGCACTAAAGGCAACGCCTCAAGAGCTTTAAGCGCCTCACGCGCCTCAGACGCGCCTCATCGAATGGGCTTCGCCTTGCACATAAAAGGCGATGAAGCTCCATCGCCTCGCACCTGAGGCGCGCCTTTTTAAACACTGGTTCAAGGATGGTGGGGTCCTCGCTAATGGGTCGTCATTGTCGGCGACGTGGTGGCTATGGAGGTTTCTTGAAATTGCAGGTATGATGGGGGCGTTTTCGGACAACAAAAACTCATGTTCAATGCGAATGTCTGGGTGAGAGAGAGCTTCTTTCCCCAACCTTTTTCGGAGGTCCAATTTCGAATTGACGGTCATTCAAGGCAATTGAGGGCGAGGTGTTGATTCAATTTGTTCCCTTCAATTTTGGGTGGGGCTTGTGGGTCAGATTTTGGGTGGAGGTATTGTGTTATGAGTTTTGAGTTGGTGTTTCATAGTGCTGGTGGTGCTAGTAGAGTTTTGAGGTCGAGCAACGGTGGTGGTACCGGTGTACATGGTGGCTGAGATGGCATGGTTGGGGTGGGGGTCATGGACATACAGATGATGGGGGAATTAAGGAAATCCAATTATTAAGGTTAGAATGGTCAAATTGATAGACTAGTAAGTTAGTGGGAGTGTAAAGATAAACAAGGGGAGTGTAAAAATCAGGTTCCGCTTTTGTGGTTTTAGCCTAAGAGTGTAAAGGTGTTTGGTAGCCAAAAAAAACTAAGGGTCTATTTGGATCATGAGCACGTGAGAAGTTGGTACAATATGAGATAAGATTTGCATAAGAAGATGCGTGCTTGAGGACAGTATTAAATCCACCCTTTCAAATTACATTGTCCAACCGTTGGAGTCATCGTCATTTTGCACATTCGATGATGCAAGATTTAGCTCCTAAGTGAGCTAATGAGTGGTTCTAAACCATCTACTTCTGACAGTGTTTGCCTTTTTTATAAAATTGTTGGCGAGAATTGAACCTCGGACTGGCAGACACCACCAGTGACATTTACCGATCAATATGTTACTATGAGGAACGAATGAAGGGGAGGGGAGGGGAACTAGCTGATGGTTGCAGCAACCAGCAGTTAGGTTTTGATGGTGGTGGTTTGTCCAAAGCAGTTGTAGACTTGTAGGACATGGTACTAAGGTGACTACTAGTTTGAAAGTCTTGGACCCTACTGTTGTTTTATTGGTGACCTGTATTGTTCATTAGTCCTGGGGGAGGACAACTTTTTTCTCTAGAGGATAGTGTATTAACTCGAAGATTTGTTACACTTGTATGGTGGGTGACAGGAAAAGTTCTGAAACAATGAGTGACGAATATAAATAGTCAGTTTTTTTCCTCTGAGAATGCCCTCGTCTTGTGGCCCTTTGAAAACCCTATCCAAGTCATCTTTCTTATGTCTTTTCCTTCTTTGTGATGACTGACCTTCTGGAGCTGAACGATTTTTTGATATTGCTTTTTTGTCTTTATTTTGTATTGTTTAAAATGGCTTTTGTTATGTTACTTCACTCTTTCTGTTAAATTTGTTTGCATCATTGCTAACTTTTGCTGGTAGTTTTAGTAAAGGCAAAGTTCTCTTATTACCAAACTCGACTGGTTTCCTGCTACATGGTCAGTGTTTTGAACATTGCTTATTCATGTATGGGGATTGGGTCCCAACTTAATATTACACAAATTTTGATAGTGCATAAGAAATTGATCCTTGTTGGTACATAATTAGAATTAGAAGATAACTGATTTTAGTTGGTTAATGTTGTTCCACAGCTTTTAATCTTAAATCATACATGTTGTGAAAAATGTTTGATTGCTGTATTATAATCTTATGAGCCACTGAGTCAACGTGGTTCCTGAGAAATATATAAGTTATGTGCTATATTGATGTTCTTGGCACTAATCCTGAGGACCTGTAGAGTAGGTTTGTTAATGTGATGGGATACTGTTATGGAGGCAATGGAGCTGAACCCTAGGTCTAGTTTTTTGTTTTTTGTCTTGAAGTTTGCTCTTTTCTAGATGAGCTGTTGTGTTACCAACTATGATCAAAATTGAATAAAAAAGGCCACAGTTCAAAGCTTTTTGAGGTTTTATTGGATGTATTGCAGAAAATTTTGACAGTGAAGATTGGGACTTGAAGGATAATTGGACTTTTTTGGGGTTTGTGTTAGATTTCTTTGGATGTACCATATTACCTCCTTATAAGAATAAAATTAAAAATAATATATAATGTTGGTGACTTTGGCACATGGATGCATTCTGAATGTGCAAGGCGTTTTGGGAAAATGGTTGTTGATCCAGTGATTACTCATAGAGATTTGTATTGCTACGTGTGTAAGCTTGTTGATGATGTTCATAGATCAGGGTAATACTTATCTTGGGTTCTACATCATCTTTAGTAGAGAAACCCACTTTCTAGAGTGTGTTGCTTTTTTTTGTGTTTAGTAGTTTGTGCCTTGCATCTGATGAGACATCTGTTTCTGAAAAATGTTGTCTGGCAGAGGAAGATATATGCTGTGTGAAGGCTCTTGTATGTCTAGTTGAGCTTTTGGCCTGAGGATGGGTGTTGTGGCCTGTGGGTTTGAGAGGTGAAAGATATTTTGAGGACATATGGTGTAGATGGAGGAACACATGGTTAGATGCTCTGGTTTTTTGTTTTACTGGAAGTAGGACTTCCAGAATTTTTGTCAGCTCAAGTCAGAGTAATGAGTATTTCAATGTTGACTGACACGATGTGCTTGTTCTCTCAGCTATTTTAATTTGTCGAAGTATTTATTTTAATGTTGGGAGTTATGTTTCATGTGAATAATGCTGTTCGGAGTTCTTGACTATGAGAATTCTTGTTCCTACCCTCCTAAATGCTGTTGGTTCTGTGATCTTAAAAGTCACAAACTTCGAGAAACTCCTCTCCAAGTGAAGTGAAGTGATGTTTGTATTTTTTGTTCAAGCCTGTCTACACTGCTTGGAATAGCAGTTTGATATTGCGCAAGGCCCATTATGGGAATAATATAGGAATTCCTTTCCTTTTTATTTTCTAGGGAGGTGCCGAGTAGTATTTATGGACTTTTAGTTAGAAGTTATTATTCTCTGTAAGGTGGCTAACCTGGAACTGCGAGGGTCAAAACTATTTCGTGTTGCCTTTGCATTTGATATCAAGTTGATGTGTTGGTTATCTATGGTTGAAGTATGTGCTGAACTGCTGAATCTGTAGCGCTGCTAACTTCTTTTGCATGCCTTTTTTTTTTTTTTGGTTAAGAGGTTCAAGACTTTCTGCACAAATTTAATATATAGTTAACTATACTGATTGTATGTGTCAGGGATGTGCCTCTTCTGCGTTCTGGTAACTATGCTGATGCTGCTGATGGTAGCACTATGGAAGATAAATTGAAGATGGCGAAGATCACGATTTATGTAGAACATCCTCGTCCCATTGAACCTCCTGTTGAGGCTCCCCCACCGCCTCCTCAGCCGCTTAAGCTGACTAAGAAGGAACAGAAGAAACTCCGCACACAGCGTCGCTTGGCTAGGGAGAAGGACAGGCAGGAGATGATTAGGGAAGGTTTGATGGAGCCCCCAAAACCGAAAGTTAAAATGAGTAATCTCATGAAAGTGCTGGGATCTGAAGCAACCCAAGACCCTACGAAATTGGAAATGCAAATTCGAGTTGCAGCAGCTGAGCGTGAGCAGGCTCATGTGGACAGGAACATTGCCCGCAAACTCACACCAGCTGAGCGCCGTGAAAAAAAGGAGAGGAAACTTTTTGATGATCCTAATACGTTGGAGATTATTGTCTCAGTCTACAAGATCAACGACCTCTCACACCCACAGAACCGCTTTAAAGTTGACATTAACGCACAGGAGAACCGTTTGACTGGTTGTGCTGTCCTGTCTGAAGGTTTCAGTGTTGTTGTTGTTGAAGGTGGTAGCAAGTCTATCAAAAGATATGGGAAACTGATGCTTCGGCGTATAAATTGGGCTGCAAAGCTGGAAACTAAGGCTGAGGATGAAGATGAGGATGAAGAGAAATCACCAAATGGATGTGTTTTGGTGTGGCAAGGAAGTGTGGCAAAGCCGAGTTTTAACAGGTTTTTTATCCATGATTGTCGAACAGGGGCGGAAGCTCGCAAGGTCTTTGTTGATGCTGGTGTTGGTCACTATTGGGACCTTGCGGTGAATTTTTCAGATGACCAGGTATAAATTTCCGGAGGACTGCCTCTTTCTATTCTGAGCTGTGTTCCATTGGTTAGCCAAATTGATGTATCAGGCATCTTGATTTTGTATCTGACTTGAGGTTAAGGGAAGTTCTGCATGTGGTTTCCGTTTAGGATCAGTACGCTCAACATAAATCATGTTTTTCTGCTGGTAAAATGCTATGTGACCGTTCAGATTATGTTGTGTTGCTAGAGCTGGCCAGTTTCTGTTGAACAAGTTTTATAAAAGTGTAATATCTTGTTATCCACGACATTGCATGATTCTCTTGTTTTTGTTGTTTTTTTTTATTTCGTATATAAGGGCCTGAGCTAATCTTTGTGTTTTAGGGGGACTGGAAATGAGTAAATGACAAATTAGTGGTTGCACTCAACGTTTATGTATCAATCAGAAACACGTTTTTGAATTTACATTTCCCACTCCTATTAAGTCATTCAGTATATTGTCAGTCTAAAGTTGGAACATGGAAGGCTTTATCCTCTTCTTTCCAGTTTGGACTTTGGTACGTCGTTTGTCCCTTGCTTTTATAGGATCTCATGGAGAAGAAAGATCAGAACAAACTAAATTGAAGGAGTGAGGATGTAAAGAACTTTTTGTTCCTTTTCTTACAAGGCGTTTTTCGGAAATATTGGTCATCTCTAGTGTTCTTTGATAGTTCACTTTTCGGCTGGAAGCAGTATAATATTGTCGGAAACAGGAAAATTGAGACTAGAAATTGACGTTAGTTATTTGCTTCTTTTTCCAGACAGGATTTGATAGTGTCTGATAAGCTATATGAAAATTCTTGGAACATATATTCCTATTGACAATACTGTGAGGTTATGTTGCCTTCGGCACGGTGCCCATGAGAACCTTGCTCCACCTTTGATTAGAAAGAAATGGGGGGTTAGGATGAGAGCAGTGTAAATCAAGGGTAGGAGTTCATTTCGCTTGGAAAAAAATAATGAGAACCTTAGGCGTCAGACCGCTTGAGTGGCGGTTGACAACAACTTATGACCGGTTGCGGACGAGGTTTTCTGGCGATTTTTTTTGCTTCCCTCGGGAATTTCGTGTTCGCATCTAGATTTAGACTCTGTTTTTTCCAAATTACTTGATGTGTTTTCGTAGATTTGAGGTTTAAAATCACGCTTTTGATTTCAAAGCTTTTCACATGATGACGGCGAAAATCTTTCCGAAAGGGTGGTGGCCGTGGCACGACGACAATCATCAGTTGCCATGACAGCAACGTCGTGAAATGAGGGGGGGGGGGGGGGTTATTTTTGTAGAGGGCAATGATGGTGGTGGCAGTGGTATGTGAGAGGTTCTCATGGTTCTAGGTAAAATTGATGAGTTTAGAATGTAAAATTCAGGGTATTACAATCTACTTTTCTATGTTAGCGTACAAAATAAAAAAAAACCCAATGTTTTGTTTTGTTTCCATTTATTTTGAAATTGAACATCCATTTAGCAACAAATTCAGCGAAATTTTGGGTTGGTTTCGACAAAGAGGATTCAACTTTCTAAGAAACATAACAACTAACAGACTGCTAGGAGGCAGTTGGCTCCACAACATTTGTGCCACTGTAGTAGTGTTTCTGCACGGAAGCTGACAACAAAATACAATGGTACTATTTCCTCAAAAAAAAATAAAAAAAAAAAAATTACAGTGGTACTATCCACTCTTGTCACTGCTATCTATTATCGATAATCAGAGAACAAACTCAACAACACATTCAGATAAGAGAATGTACTATTCTCACACCTTTCTTTGTGTCCGGTCGTGTTGTGATTCGTGTGTTGTTTTCTAAGCGAGCCAATTATTAGACTAAGTGTGCGTTTATTGGGTATGGAATATTATCGTTCTCCTTTTCTTCATTGAAGGATTGGAGACCGATGTTGTTGTGCTGCTCAAACGGATTCACTAATTCTTTCTAGCTCACGATATTAGGACGAGTGCGGGTTTGCATATTTTAACTTGGAACAGTTTTGCTATTACTAAATGAATGGAAGCCCATATTGTATCCACTAATTAATTGTAAATCTCTTCGTGTTGATTTGTAATAAAATATAATAATTATTATAATCATAATAAGAAGGTGATATCTAATTTTTGAAATGTTTTTATTTAGCATCAAAAGCTAATTTTGCCTTACTAATAATATTCGGTTGATAACTGTATCATTTGCTCTACAAAATTCATACGTAATATTATGGAATGTTGTTCCGTAAAAGTATTTTTGTAATAGTATAATGAAGTTATTTAAAAATTAGCACTATATTGTGTATAGTCAGGATCTATAGATATTTTATGAATTACAGTTTTTATAATAGGTTGGGGTTGAAAAAGAGTAAAGTTGGTTGGAGAGGGGTACCAAATCAACAATTAATCCATAAGAATAAGATTTTGCTTTTTTTTTTTTTTTTGGCTAAAGAGTAACCTTTATAGGGTCACGTAAAACAAATTTTCCTGTCTAAAGGTCAATAATTAGAAACTTCAATTGTGCTGAATACGATTAACTGACGCAAAATTGATCACCCCATAATTCATTCCTCAGGGATTTCTTGATTAGATCAAGCGGAACTCAGCAAGAAATCAAAAAGTCTTAGGTAGCTTCCCTTATGAATGGGGAAACAAAGAGTGGAACAATAGTGATGAAAAATTAAGAGAACTAGAAAGCCGCCCTTTTTACTTGGACCAAAAATCATTTAGAAGGCCAACAGTAGATTAACACCCACACCTAATTCATCCATATACCCTCTACCCATTCTTCATGCGACGACTAGCAAAACTGAACACCCACATGGACACGTGCCCTCTTCACGTCATACTAACTATCACAAAACCAAATTACAAAGAAAAAAGCTGAAAACCCTCTTTACTACAGGCCTTGAGAAGATATGTGATGTACTCACTCAAGAAAACTAAGACGTGTTGACAATAGATTAGGAGGTTTTAGGTCACCTCTCTCCCACCCTCCTCCCTCTTTTAGTATATGCTCATTTCCACTCTCACACCCTATGACATATTCACACTAATCATACATATATTATACACATCAAAACAACAAAAACTACCTTATAGTTTAACGTCTTAATAACAATCCTATATATACACATTTCTCATCAAATTGTAACATTTAAGAATTAGCTAGCCTTTCCAAACAAAGGGAGCACAAGTTCCCTAAAGAAGTGATCATATTTATTCATGTAACATACAGTGAACTCACCCATTTTCTTCATCTTCCTAAACTCATTATTGCTCTTACCTCAACATAGGTAAACAAATCTCAGTTCCCTTATATACAAGTTTCCTTCTTTTTAAGGTGTATATACATTGAAGGAAGTGTAAAGCTGGATATCTTAAGAGGAACCACCAACATGTCACGCGTCATAGACGATAATTCAGCATCCTCCTCACCAACTCTCTTACCTTACTTTGGCTCAAACTATCACACCATGGACGTGGAGTCCAACCGAGTTGGCAGCGGCCGCGGCGCATCTTTATCCCCTACACTTGGCCAGCTCTTGAAGCGGGTGGGTGATGTCCGGAAGGAGGCCACTGGGGACGAAACTCCGGTCCATCATGCCGTTGCCATGAGCTCAGAACCACGTGCTCTTCCATTCGTCCTAAGGTTTTCGAACCTTACGTACAGTGTCAAGGTCCGCCGTAAGTGCAGTCTTCCGGCAATCTTACCTCAACGACAGCCTACCGGAGAACAGTTCCCTGGACGTGGAGGAGTTTTCTCTAGGACGAAAACTTTGCTTAACGACATCTCTGGCGAGGCCAGGGATGGCGAGATCATGGCCGTGTTAGGGGCCAGTGGGTCGGGGAAGTCCACGCTCATCGACGCCCTTGCAAACAGGATCGCGAGGGGGAGTCTTAAGGGGAAGATAACTCTCAATGGAGAAGCGTTGGAGTCAAGATTGCTGAAAGTTATCTCAGCGTATGTCATGCAGGATGACCTACTTTTCCCCATGCTCACTGTGGAGGAGACCCTGATGTTCTCGGCAGAGTTCCGGCTTCCCCGGACCCTGTCGAAGTCTAAGAAGAAGGCCAGGGTCCAGCAACTGATTGATATGCTGGGGCTCAGGAACGCCGCCAAGACCATCATTGGAGATGAAGGTCACAGGGGTGTATCCGGTGGGGAGCGCAGGAGGGTGTCGATTGGTATTGACATCATCCACGACCCCATCATACTCTTCCTAGACGAACCAACCTCAGGGTTGGACTCGACTAGCGCCTTCATGGTGGTGAAGGTCTTACAAAGGATTGCTCAAAGTGGTAGCATTGTGATCATGTCCATACACCAGCCTAGCTACCGTATCATGGGGTTACTAGACAGGTTAATTTTCCTGTCTCGAGGGCAAACTGTTTTCAGTGGTTCACCGTCGGAATTGCCCGGTTATTTTGGGGAGTTCGGGAATCCGATTCCTGAGAATGAGAACAAGACCGAGTTTGCCTTGGACTTGATCAGAGAGCTAGAGGGTGCTCCTGGAGGGACTAAGGCCTTGGTAGAGTTTCACCAGCAATGGCAAACAAAGAGGAGGATCATGCAACCAAGTATTGAAGGTGCGCCTCTAGACAGTAGGGGTGGTCTCTCCTTAAAGGAGGCAATTAGTGCTAGTATTTCCAGAGGTAAACTTGTCTCTGGGGCTACTAATACTGATGCTAGTCCTGCTTCTATGGTTCCCACTTTCGCCAACCCCTTTTGGGCAGAGATATCTACACTGTCCAAGAGGTCAGTCATGAACTCTCGCCGGGTGCCAGAATTGTTTTGCATCCGGCTAGGAGCTGTTCTAGTCACTGGGTTCATCCTTGCTACCATGTTTTGGCAGCTTGATAACTCACCAAAAGGAGTGCAAGAGCGCTTAGGGTTCTTTGCTTTCGCGATGTCTACTACATTCTACACTTGTGCGGATGCACTCCCTGTATTCCTCCAAGAGAGATACATTTTCATGCGCGAGACTGCCTACAATGCCTACCGTCGGTCTTCTTATGTGCTATCTCATGCACTCACTGCGCTACCATCCTTGGTATTCCTCTCACTTGCATTCGCAGCCACGACATTTTGGGCAGTTGGTCTTGGTGGAGGAGCATCAGGATTCTTCTTCTACTTTGGGATCATTTTCGCCTCATTTTGGGCTGGTAATTCTTTTGTCTCCTTTCTCTCTGGTGTTGTCCCTCATGTTATGCTTGGTTATGTTATAGTTGTGGCAATCCTAGCCTACTTCCTCCTATTTTCGGGTTTCTTCATAAACCGAGACCGGATCCCGAACTACTGGATTTGGTTCCACTACATTTCACTAGTCAAGTACCCATACGAGGGTGTCCTACAGAATGAGTTCAATGATCCTACCAAGTGCTTTGTTCGTGGTATTCAGATCTTCGACAACACTCCACTAGGGGCCGTGCCTAATGCCATGAAAGTGCGGCTCTTGCAGACAATCAGTGGTTCGTTAGGAATGACTATTACACCTTCTACTTGTGTCACCACCGGTGCTGATATACTACAACAACAAGGGGTGACTGACTTAAGCAAGTGGAATTGTTTATGGATCACTGTTGCTTGGGGTTTTTTCTTTAGGATCTTGTTTTACTTTTCTTTGTTACTTGGGAGCAAGAATAAGAGGAGTTAAAGGAGGTAAAAGTTGAGCTTGTTAATTATTTGCCATTAATTAGGATTTGCTTGATGGAGATGGCTGATCCTTTTAGTATGTGTCGAATTGTTTTAATTGAATTTGTTGTTTCTTTTTTGAATTCTATGGGAAGTTAAGTGGCTGTTGGAAAGTAAGGTGGAGTTTGGTGTAAAACTGTTTCATAACTTGCTCATAAGAAAATTGCTTAATTTCATTGATCAGATCAACTACTTTGGTTAACAATTTTGACAAACAATATGTTTCTTTTTCTTTTTTAGTACGTACTAGAACTGGTTACTATCAGATCATCATAAAGTTTACCTACCGAATGTATTTTTTGGTGAACCGTATATGGAGTTTGACATTTTAAAAGTCATGTATGCTTGTTGTTAGTAACAACAAGTCTTGAGTGTCGAAGTTTACATTCACACTTCTTGTGCTTGGCTTGAAGACAGTTTTTCCACTTTCCACATAGAAGGGTTGTTGTTTTTCTCTAGTGGGTTTCTTGATTACCAATTCCTGCAATAAATACTGAAAGATGGACTGAAGACAATAGTATGAAAAGTTTTGGAACCAATAACATATAGTACGTTGTACATAGCAAGTAGATCTCCATATCCACTAGGCCACAATTGAGTTTGATTGTAGAAATAAGATATTTCCTCCGTTTCACATTAAACTTCATAGTTATATTTTTTGGTTAAATATTCTAAAGAATATTAACAAA
>CAAKMY010043192.1:4920-20646 GCA_901111285.1 Corrigiola litoralis | reverse complement strand
GTTAGTTAGAATTCTGTTAGAGAAGAAAGTTAGTTAGATGCTTGGAGTATAAATATGAGTCACGAGCTCATTTGTTAGCTTGTACAAATCAGTTACAATTTTTCATCCTTAATAAAATTTTCTCCACAATTATGTTGAGTTTCAACAAATTTAATATCTGGGCGGCGGTCTGTGTGCTTCAAATTTGCTAGTAATCCTCAGTGACGTAGCACCAAGGGGAGGGACTTAATTTAGAAACAAATCTAAAGGTTGAGACTGATGACATCAGAATTTGGTACTCAGAGCAGATATCAATTTCAAGGATTTTCAAGTGCTCATTCTTATATGTAAGCTTTTAAGTGAAATTGAAATGCGTAGTGAGAAATCTATTAAGTCATGCCTGACAGGAAAATCATGTGATTTAACTGAACATGTTTCAATTTACAATTACAATGAACTGAGAACAAAATTCAGCAAAACTGAAGTGTAAGAGTACATTCATAGCGAGCTCGCCCTAATACAAGCAAACTATATATATACAGCTTGCCTAACAACCACCTGATATGCCAATCTACGATATCTGACTTGCCCAGCATCCTAACACTTACAAGAATGGGGTTACAACCTACGCAAAGTATCTACAACTCAAAACTCGACTGCTCATTCTCCCGAGCTTTCACACGAGCTTCCAAGATTACCCAATATGTCATGAATCAACAGTCTAATCATATTGCTTCCTGATGATTTCGATATGTCTAGACACTCCTGTAGGTCAGCATCACAAGCTATCAGGACCCACTCATGATCATCATCCAGATATTTTATCTCAAATGTACCAACTTCCAGTTTAAGCCTCTTTGCCACCTCCTCCTTCAACTCGACGATGTTAGAGGACAAAGAAAACCTAAACCTGATTATGTCTTCTCTAAAAGTGGCCTTAATGGTAATCGTCTTGATATCTTGTCTTGCGGAAAATCTGGAAGTCATACCAACCGCACTAGAAGCTACTCTGGGAGATGGGATAGGACATGGCTGGTTTATCCACCCAGATTCTGGCATAACTTCGTCTGCATTGGTATCAACACCTGAACAAAGATTCCTTAAATCTTTTGAGCTTCCTGCATCCTCAAGAAGCATGCCCCCAAAGGCTTCTTGAGAATGTGCAGCAAGAAGGGCATCTGGTATCGAGTAGGCAGTTGGTAAACGTAGCTCCCCATTTTGTTGAAACATTAAACCTGTAGAAGTACCCGCTTGTTCATGGAAGTTGGGGATAAAATGCCCATTTGGTGGGTTGCTTTCAGTTCCTGGACTGCCATGGCATGATCCATGCGAAGTTGATGTCCCAGTGCTTACTTCCCTGGAGCCGCTCCCCGCTTTAGACACAAAGCCATTCTGCTTATGAATCCTCTCCTCTTGACTTGATGCCCGACCGTTGCTCTGTCCATCGATTCTTGTTATGGAGGGTGGCATTTCACTCCTTTCATCCGGAACATCAGCAGGGTTACAGATCGGTGATAGTTGCTGGCATGCGCCATTCATACCATTCGGCCAGGAGATAGACCCAACAGGAACAGGCATAGAAGGTTGAGCTAGAGAAGTCAAGCTAAATGTTCCATCAGCACCTTGGACAGACTCAATTACACGCTTGAGCTTTGTTAGGGAGCGATTCACCTTATTGATCTTACGAGATGGCCAACGTGATATTCCATGCTGCCTACAGATGCGCTTCATAGTTGTTGGACACACTGTTAAACCACACAACACTCTGATTATAGGTTATCAAATGTGACAAACAGCCTAATGCCTGCACAAGATTTTTAGATGAAGCAGTGGAAAGTATCCAGATTGATAAAGCAATATGTAGGGAGCAAAACTATACCTCCAAGACTTTTTGCAGCATCTTTAAGACTTCCAGCAAAATACTGTTGAAGAACCTCCAAGCTAATTTGTTTTTCTGCTTTCCCACGTTTTCTTTCTGAGGTTTTCTTGACCTCTTTATTTTCTGCAGAAGAAACTGCATTCTGGCTTCCATTAGCACCAGCAACACTCTTTCTCACATTTCCAGCATCTGTTTCAACCATTAACTGTGGTAGGGTATCCTTTATAAGTGGTAGAACACCGTTTATTGTCTCTTCAATAGGCAGAGATTTCGTCGACAAATTAGGTTCACCGTGCAATTCCTGATGCTCATCCATAGACAATTCAATGATTTCGATATGCTTTCTTTCCTCTTCAAGTGATTTCCCAGAAGCAACCATGAGATTCTGAAGATCATCCTTCATTGTTGTCAATATGGAATCCAGCAAGTTTAGCTGCTCTGTGTTGTCGGTCACGCTAGAAGGCAGAAAGAATTCAAGCACGTAATCATCATCCCCTGTGTGTTGGCTCCTCAAACAGATGGCAAAACTGCCCGTTAACCCAAACATACGAGCATAATGCACCAATGGGTATTCGATTTTACAGAATCGTGAAATATCTCGGGAGAAACACAAGCCATGGGATGCAAATGCCCTCCCAGCAACACCCTGCCCTTTCTGAAGATGATGCTCAGCACAGGCCTCTCGGAAGCCCCACATATGGGCATCTACAACATAGAATGCGACATCAGTGGTGGACATGCATACTCGTCCCATACAGCTACCATCAAAGCTGGAACAACTTTTCTTCAGACCACCACCATAGGCTAGAACACTCCGATGCCTGCACGGAATCCAAGTCTGAGCCAGTGGTAACTTATAAGTTTCACATACCTCTGTTAATACTTCCAAGATTTCAGCAAGTGCATTTTGGCGACCTTCATTGCAGATCTGGATATGCATCACCAGCAAGTTAGTATTTCTTAAGGTGATGGATTAAAGGACAGTCAATGCACACTTGAAAGCAGAGAAGAGATTCTACCTGGATGTTTGGATGGTCTAATATTTCTGAACTCCTCAGGTTTACAGCCTACAAAAAAGCGCATAAAATTATGTGACTGAGGCATCACCAAACATTAGAAAGCAGAAAGTTATTCCAAATATTTTTAGTCACCAAAAAGATCTATATGCCACAAAATTCTCATGGTTTCACAAGTCCACATTACTAGAACTCCCACCTTTTCGGAATGACTGTTTTACTTTATCTACTTTTCACTCCAAATTCAATGTCCAGAATAAACTTGTTATTTAAAGGCAAGGCAATGCTTGAACTTAGGGTAACAATTAAGGGGGTGATGGAAGCTAAATAAAGGAAGTGGTGCATGGGTGGAGGTGATGGTGGTGCTTGGAGGAGGGAAGAATGGGGGAATTATCACCCTCATATGAGGTTAATCGATTAACCCCATATGAGGGGTGGGTAACTACTACCCTCACTTTGGGAGGCAATTATCACTCTCCTGGCTTCTTCCAGTCTCCTCTTCTTGCTTTTACCATCACCACCCGCTTTAAATTCACCCTATTACCCCTTGATTTGTTACCCTCAATCCAAACGAGTCGTAATAGATAAAAGCTTATTTAGTCCCGCAATTGACTATACTTTCAACACACAGTCTTCGCAAAATCATTTGAATTCTCATGTAGTAAAGTGCACAAAAGGGTGATAACATGCAGTATTGCCAAAACAGACAGTTATGAGTCTTTTTGAGGCTAAAATCCGGCTCCAAAATCAGTACACACCAAAAGGTCTTAGAAGCATTCATATGACTGAAAAAATATGTAATCCAGGTTCCATTATCACTATCAGACACACTATGCAATAAAGACATGCATTTCCTCCGTATCATTGTATCAAATATGATTAAAATGTAGAAAAATCAACAGATGGCATTTCCATAACAGGGAACTCACACCATATCTTTAATGCAGCTGCCGGCAGCATATCCAAAAGCATCAATGTTGGCAATATAGAGTAGTTTGGCAGCATAGATGCAATTGTTTGCTTTTCTGTAATAGTTTGCTGGGCTACATTACTCTGAACTTTGCTGCTGTTAATATGTACTTTTTATATTAGCTACAGCAACAACCCAGTGAATATCTTGCTACTGCCGCTGGGTGGAATTTTTCGTATTAAACTCAGGCTAGATGACTAGGCATTCACAATTTTTTGTATGAATACATTCGAAATGGTGATAATTGTCTAGTTTCCAAACCCCCAAATAACATTATCCATCAACCAACCAACATAGAGAGCATGAAGAAAGTAAAAGGGTCAATAAAGGTCATCGGAGTTCATGAATTATGGATGAGAATAAACGAACCTCAAGAGCTTTGCAGACTTTATCAACCTCAGGGGCATAGTTGATCTTCTGTGAAGTCATAATTAGCTCAAGCACACCAACACAGGACTGGCCTGAAGGTTCAAACACAGGCAAAGCCAAGGTTCCTCTGACATTATAATGCTTGGCATGATTAACCCTCGGATACTCTTTGCTGGAATAATACTGCACATTAGGAGTCCACTCGGGCAACTTCTGTCTAAACACACGGCCAGGCAGACCAAGGGTTACATCGCTCTCCCCATCCACTGCGAACATGTACATCAAAGACACAGTTCTATACTGATTCAATCCATTACTATGTGGCCCTAGAACAAAGGGTTGCCCTGAAGTCGTCAGCACATAACGGTTTCCACTCTTTACAGGTGCCCAAACCTGAGCCAAAATCTGATGCTGCTCAGTTGTTTCTTTGAAGTACCTAAGCGCCTGTGTCATTCTCTCTTTGATTATATATGACACATCCATATTCTCTAGGGGAGTAAAAGCCATAAATGGTGCTGGAAGCTTCTTCTTATCGTCCTCATCATTATCATCACCCTGAACATGACCATCACCCCCTCCATTTTCGGCCACAGGTCCTGGATTACCTACATGAACACCATTCTCTAAGTCAATAATCAAAATACAAGCTCATAAATTCCTCACTAGTTTCATTCATCAATAACTCAGAGCTACCAATTTCATCTCACATCCAATCCTGTTCAACTTTCACTTCTTAATACAAGCTTATTTATTTGTCACTAAATTATCTTATTTCACTCGTATTTATATCTTAAACTCAATGAAATGCTGTTTAAACCCCAAAAAGCAGGGATTTTTAGACTCACCTAAAAGTCAAACCCTAAACTCACATAGCCTTATCCAACATACATAATTTTCACGCGTGATGAACTTCACATCAACCGTACGAACTTCCCTTTTCAACTTTAATGTTGCAATAATTAGCTAAACTTCACATCAACATACCAAATCAGGTAAAACTTAAAACACCATAGAAAAAATAAATTCTCAAACCCAAATGATTAAAAAGTTCATTTTCCCCTTTTCTCCTTATCCAAACAACAAAATAGCAATAAACCCACTATTATTTCCCTTCATTTTTTCCCTTTTTCCCTTATCCAAACAACAAAATAGCAACAAAAAATAACCACTAGTTAATCCACCTTGATTCTTCCCTCTTTCCCTCCACAAATTATTAAAAGATCACAAATTGAGTTAGAATTGTCACTATTCTCAACACTTAAAGCAAAACATAACCATTTTATGCCAAAAAATGACCACTTTAAAACCGTCTAATTAACTTAATATCAGACGTTCTCATATAAGGTTTTATGCTTTTTTTTCCTCATCCAAACAACAAAATAGCAAAACCCCACTAATTAATCCCCCTCATTTCCTCCAAAGCCAATCCATTTAACCCAAACCAGCCCAAAACATCAACACTTAACAAACCATAATGAGAAATACAACAGTGTTAAAACCCATGAGCGAGGCTTTGCCGCCTCTAGTGGTCCTACCCGACTCGAATCCGAACCAAACTGAATGCTGAAAACAAACCAAAATGAGCTACTATATATTATAATAGAGCAAAAAGAAGAGCATACAAGGAGAGAAACGAGAAAAGTCAGCAGAAATCCGAAGCCCGCCAGCGGCGACAGGATTCCGGTCGTCAGAGAAGTTTCCAACGTCGGCGAAAGCCCAAAGAGGAGAAAAAGGCTGGTCAGAAGTTGATATAAGCAGAGGAGAAGTAGGGATCTGATCGAACGACCAAGATGCGTCAAGATCACCAAAGTCAAGGTCCATGAACGTCGATGAAATATGCGCTTCTTGACCAGTGTATACCACCTCCCGTACTCTTGGATGTTGTACACCTGAAAGAGACGACTTTATTCCAACCTTATGAACGTTATTATTATTACTATGATGATGATGATGTTTATAATCTTCTTCAGTTGTTGCAGCACCAGGAGGTGAAGCTGTAGCTGTAGCTTCGGACATAATAATGATAACGATGATATGATAATAATATTTGTGTGTTACTTTTGATGGTTTCTCAGGCTTGTGTATACTATATCTCTCTCCTCCTCTTCTTCAACGCTGAGCTGAATGAAGAGGAGACAAGGGATGAGAAGGAGGGATCAGATTTGATTGGCCGGAGAGAGAGTGGTATATGGAATTTCGAATATATTAGTATGAGGTATCCGCAGTCGCTATCTATGGTGCGCTCTTGATGAACCTCTCTATAGACATAGTAATAGTTTGTAAACCATGCATAACGGATAGATAAACTGTTTGCGAAACTTTAACGATGTTGATTAGTAAGGGAATCTGAATATGAGATCAAGAGAAATCTTACCTCGCTTTTTAAATGAGTGTCAATATGGATGTTGGAATTATTTTTTATGGGGGTTGATGGTGATTATATGGAATCCCACGCATGCCCACTATGTTTGTTGATGTTGAGGAATGATGAGGGCATAAAAATAATATTAACCCCCAAGTTGGGTAAAACAGTTGAGTATGGAGTGTGTAAAGTTGTGGACTGTTTGATGTCGGTCAATATATACGTTTACTTTTCACTTGGCTTTGTAATTTGGGCGGGAATCTTTGTGGAGGGAGTATAAGTGTAGAAGTATATCTCTTTTGTGGACTTGTTTTGGTGCATTAGATTCTTACTTTCCATTTTCTTCGTCTACGACATTTCACCATCTCCTTTTGGAAATTTACCTTGCCGCACGGGGGAATCCTTTATCTTTTACAAATGGGGATATATTGATATCATATATGAGATCTTCAGCACGCCAAAAAAAAAGAATAAAAGGCGATTACATACCTTTTGAATTTTTACATTTTTTTAACTATTGATTAGATTCTTATAAGTTCTTCTATTGTAATACTATATCGGTAAAGAATATGAGGATTCAAACCTAAAAAAGTTCCTAGATAGGTGAAACTTTCAACTATAAAGAGTTATTCATAAAGACTAATTTAATATTAAGCTAAAACTATACCACTACATTTTAGCATTCTAGCTCATCTTCACTACCATAAATTATTGAATTACTCTTTTATTAAGCACTTGATTGACCAAAAACACCTCTCTTTAACCCGAAAAACCCTAACACTCAACCCTAATCCTTCACTCGCCACCACCATTGTCTTCATTCTCCGAAAAGGCACGGACGTACTTTCATGTCGTCGCCTCCCCCATCTTCCACGACATGGGTTAGCATATGACAATGACGTGGGGGGGTTCCGGTAAAGAGAGAAGAGGCTTGCATGAAAGTAGGGGGACGTCACAATGGCAGTGGGAGGTGGGGGAAGTTTGGTAGGCCTTGGCATGGGAAGGAAATGGTGAGGATGACAAATGTTGGGAATGGAAAGAAGTGAGAAAATTAGTTGGGATGGGAAAACTGAGATAACTCGATAATGGTGGATTTATTATTATCAGGCTTATATTTTGAGTCTAACTTAATCTTTAATTAAGCTGACTCGTTAAATCTCCTCAATGTTTAAGCCATTTTACTTGTATTATAATTACCAATATATGAAAAAAGAGCAGTATTTTTTTGGGTACATTTTCTTTAGGCTATTTCGTTGCATGCATCATAAAGTTTACAATTAAAGTTAAAGATTTGTCAATGTTCACTAGAAAACATATATTGATTAATGAAGATATGTCTTTATGATTATTAATCAGTGTGGTAATACTCATTGAATTTATGCAATACAAGTAGAGCATTAGTTAATGCAAAAATGCATAGGGAACAATAAATAATTTGTATATAAACAAATTTGAGAATTTGAGATAAGCGATTTTTTTTTTCTTATAAGGTAAGAAATCGGTTTACTTGAACCACTCAGACCAAAGAAATAGAAAAAAACCGGTCTAAATGGTTTTCAAGTGAGTAAAATATGCTTTGTTATTCATTTTGGCCATTTTGGTAATTAGTTTGAGACATTGGCCATTTTGGTAATTAGTTTTGCCAAAATGGCCATTTTAGTAAAAAATCCAACAAGTAGGCCTTCATATTTTATTTTATTTTTTGGTAAGACAAGTAGGCCTTCATAAAACCCTTTAATGGGCAGCTAACTATCTCAAAAGCACAAAACATCAAACGCAATAAAGGCCACACAGAGGCTACTAATAATATACAGACCACTTGATCACTAACATGTATTGCAGCAATAAGTAATTTATACCAGATGGATTTGTTAATTATCTTTAAAGAATAAAATAATTTATTACAGTACATTAAAGACAACACATACATTATTTATTACTCCAGTTACTAATACACATGTATACAATGGAGCTCGTCTACCAACTCCTTACTTTCAGTAGCAAATACGAAGTAGTATATTCACCTGATCACTTTAAGTACAGTCATTAAAATTATTATATTTCTATTGCTCATGGCAGGAATATTAGCCACCATAATTTAGTTTCTTGTTTCAGAATTAAGAGCTACGTAATAAGTGCTTTATTATTATGATAACATTTTAAGGAATCATGTTATGTCCCCACCACTATTTACATAAACAAATCGAGAGGGGAATCGAGCCGCGGATTGGTTGGCTAATCGAGGAGTTGATTGCTCGGAGAGGTTGAACATTGTGCAAGCACCGCACCAAGCTTTAAGGGACATCCCACGAGAGGATAATCTAGGAGTAGCTTGGCCTCGACTTATGAGGTCAAATAACCATAATTAGTTGAGGTCTCCTCTCTTCTAGTATCAAAAAAAAAAACTATTTACATAAACAAATCTCAAATTAAAGGATCATATCATAATTAAGGTATTGAGTTATAAATATTTTGACAAAAAAATCGAAGATAAGAATTGAATCTGGCATAACGCAGTTAGAAGCATGTACACCTTACCCTTATTCTTATAACTTTTGGTGATCCTTTTAACTCACACATATTAAAATTGATTGAGATATTAAAACTAAGGTCAGAAGATATTCTCTTTAATTCAAATAAACTAAAATAAAAGAAATTGAGATTTATTTAAAAGGAATTGGAAGAAACTAAATGAACATTAACCAATTAGGGAAAGAGACCAAAATGATGGAATGAACTAAAAAAGGCTTATGTTTCTTTTATTTTTAAGTAGATTGATAATAATAGAGTGCCACAATAGGTATTATCCAATTTGACTATCACTTTCACAGTTTAACATAAGGGTTAATTTGCTGAACCTTATTAATAAACGGATTATAAAATTATAATAATACTACATGTATAAGAATGACGTCCAATTTAAATAGCATCTCATTCTCTAGGAAAAATATGACAAATTTTCACAAAAATGTAGTATGTTGGTTCTTACTAGTGCAAAAACCATTTTATCGATAAGAACACTGATTCGCACAAACAAAGGCTACAAAAGCCATTGAACTTTCCTTGTGGAATATTTGGGCAAATTGTGGAAGAAAGACAACTAAGATCACGAATTATTTACTCATAAGGTATCTTTATTAAGAGGATTATTTTGGCTTTAGTGGGGCCTGTGTAATCGATGACGACAAGTCTTTTAGGATTTTATTTTTTTTAGTTTTCTTAACTACCTTCTTTTTGTCTTCTTCTCCATTTCTTCTTAACAAATGACAATTTCCTTAAAAAAATTTGGTATTATTTTAAATCGAAAATATCTTAGCTCAATCAAGTTGAGTCAAACTAAACTAAGTTTTAGTTAATTGTTTCTATTTTTTTCTCTTTTTGGAAATAGTGAGATATTTTCATTAACAACTAGTTATATGTAATTTACACAACTATACGAAGATAGATTCCTATGAACGTATGTGTTGAAATAACATAAATTATTTTCATCAAAAAATAAAAAGTAACATAAATTATTAGAAACGACCGTCTACTTTTATTAAAAGTAGACCAACTCTTTGTAAGACAAATTTTCTTAAGTTCTTTAAAAGCCCAAGTTGAGTTATAGAATTATTTGACTTTATAGGCTAACACGACTTGATCTACTTTTAAGATAAAAGTAGATTGTCTCTTCCAAAACTTTACGAGTATCATAAATACTATAGGTTGAAATACACCCAATTCTATATTCAAATTTATTTAAGTTTGAAATCTCTAAAATGGAATTTATAGGACTAAAATAATTGTTTATTTAATGTGTCTCATCTGGTCACATTTGTTCTTTTGAATCTGTTTTATTTGCTTTATGTTTTACTTATTTTTCTTGAATTTTAAATATTTTGGTAAAACGGTCAGATGGTAAGTCGTTATCAGATATATGAGCTTTTACGATAGAAAACAATGAAATTTCAATTATGAAATGAATTGTTAGAAATACACTGCTGGCAACTCTGCTATTTTCAAACTTGAAAGCTCACTTTCATTTTGAAAATTTATATATTATCATATTTTTTGAAAATAAATATTTACGGAGTATTAAGTACCATCTAATTGATGCAAATTTTTTTTTTGGCAAATATTATATTTTTTCCCCTAAAAGTAAGTAAATATATGAGCATATGATGATAAGAAGGGTATATATGATAAGTAGAGGACCAGTATTCGCAACATTATAAGCTGACAAGAGACAACACGGTGGCTAACCGCGCCCAGCTTACACAACCACTCAAAATATGGGACATGCATTCGTGGTGACCTGTGTAGCGGGGAAGAAGGCAAACTGGTCACTGGTGGTAGACACTGGCCAGTACAAGTACGTATGTAATCTTTGTTCTTTGTAAAACACTGGAAAGTTTGAGTCCACATCACTCCAAGAGAGTGCCAGTGGCTTAAAGTTTGAGGCCAATCAGTCAATCACAGATGCCACCAAAGGCAAAAGCATACAATAAAATCCATGTGAGATCATGGTTTGGGCCCAGCCTAAGGAGAAAAATCAATTTTCCACTCACACAGTGTACAATTCTTTGCAACCTTTCGGCTCATCATCTAATATTCTTAGGTTGTTAATTTGCTATTAGTGATGTATTAAGAACAACCTAGGCAATAATTTGATTCCTTTTAAGAGGAGAAGGTGGAGAGTCGTATTCGTTGGCACGAAACTTATAATCAAACTTTAACGTTGTTTTTATTCTTAGTTTTAATTAATTGAATAACAAATCAAACTTAAATTTAAGTCATCATGAATATATATTCTCTGCAATATACGAACATACAAATAAATATCATCCACCTATCCATCTATTGATACTATGAGTGTATTTGGTAAGTCATTTTCAGTCACATTATTTCATTAGTCTATCTTATTTGACCAAAATTTCAAAATTTCTAAAGTTATTGGTAACACAACCTGAAATACATGTAAGTTACGTTATTGAAAAAATAAGCTATTTGGGTAAAGGTTTCAGGTACATTTTCAGTTTTCAAATACATTTTCAGTCATTTTTGTCAAACATACTCCATATCTATTAGAACCCATTTCTTGCACAAGAACTTGTCATGTAAGACAATGACATCAAAGTTACAGACCCACCGCGTAGAACAATAACATGAAAACATGGAAACCTATTAATTAACTCACCTTTAATAACATGAAAACATGAAAACTAAGAAATAAGACTATATTTATTCTCCTTTAAAGGATAGAAAAAAATTATCAAGAAAAAGCGAAACATATATAATCTAAAAATATCAAAAAATATTCACAAAAAAAAACTAATCTTATTACAACCCCGTGAATTTCACCAGGACAAAAACTAGTTTTGGTTTGTAAAGTGAACAATGAAAACACAAAGTTATGTTGGACGAAATCAATTGTCATCTAAAATTTCACACCACGTCCATGTTAAAATCTTCGTGTATCAATTCTCCTTAAATCTTCGTGTATCAATTCTCCTAAAATACGACAAGATCTAGCTTCTCACTATGGGCTTAAGGGTGTGTTTGGTAAGTCATTTCAATTACCTTATTTAACTAGTTTATCTTATTTGACCAAAATTGCGGTCACCTAAAATTTTAAGGTTGTTTGCTAGCACAACCTGAAATATATTTAAGGTGACTGAAATAATAAGCTACTTGGGGAACCTGAAAAAATATTCCAGTAACCTAATCAAGTAATCAGGTTTCAGTTACCTTTTCAGGTTTTAGGTACTTTTTCAGATTTTAGACACCCTTTCAGTCAATTTTACCAAACACACCATAAGTTAATATTATGTGGGTCCCTATTAGGGACTTCTCATCTTATAAAGTTGTGTTGTGATGGTGTATATCGCTTGTTATTGCTAGTACATGAGGAAAACGAATAGAATCTTTTATAAATTTTTTATTTTTAAGTTAAAATTAGACGTTTTTGTAAAGTTAAAGTGGTGTTCCTATTATTATAATTATAAAAAGTGATTACTCAAAACCAATTTATGATCAAGTATGTCTATAAGTTAACATTCTAGACGGGTTTTTAGATACTTTTGTTAAAAAAATAAACCCATGCAGAAAAAAGGAAATTTTGTGCTATTATTTTCCTAAGGACATGGTCCATAAGCCCCTTTGTTAAAACTAGGTAGGAGTAGGACATGGTCATTGGTTCATGAAGGAAACAAAATAAACATTATGTGTACAGACAACCGTGATTTTAAAAATCATGTAGTACAGTACTATATGGACGACGACGCGTATCGACATCGTATTTACTAAAAACAGGAAATTCTTGATAAACAAAGTTGGATAAATCTTTAATTTGATTGACACTTGAATCTTTTACTAGTACTAGTGTAAGACAATAACAACACGAATATGCAAGTGATTATTTGCCCAGTTCAATTATTGACACTTTAAAATTAGCAATTTACACAAGCTTTATCTAGTGGTTGAACCCGCCAGAACAACAACATAACATAATTAAGTTGGAGAAAAAGAAACCCGTAGTCAACTATTGTATTATAATCAACCAAGTGGATTAACTAGTCCGTGAAGATCTATTCCTACTATACTGGATGTGTCTCCAAAGCATAGAAACATAAGTAAGCCAAGTTAAACAACTTGATCAATAGTTTAGTTTCCATTTCCTTTCATTGTGTCTTGTTTTGCCAAAATATCTTCGATCAGGTTAGTATTTAAATATCTTGATTACCACGTATTTATATATGTACTAGTTGATGATTGTTAACTATTTCTATTTAAGTTTTTACCAAAAAAGAAAACTATTTCATATATGATCGGATTGCCATGATGTTGAAAGCAAAAAAAGAAAAAGAAAGTAATAGAAAAGATTTTTTTTACAGTGGTCACTATTGTGTACGGTCTTTGGTTTTACCACGATGTAGGAAGCAAGAAAAATAAAAGAATAGTAAAAATGAAATTTGGATATTTGTCTCTATATTAGTTGAAAAGTACACATTTAATTATTTTTAATTAGATGGTCTAGACAATAAAAATGTGTACTTTTACTGTCCAGCTAACAATCTATCTACACTACAAAATAATAAGATCAGTGAGAGTACAAGAATGTGTTTATAAGAGTGCTTATAATCCCACCCTAATTAATTGGATATGAATCTAGCTAGTGGTTTTGATGGGAACTGAAAGAACGTAAACTTAAGTATGTAGTACATTTTATATAATAGTTTAATGTTAATATTATTTTGTATTTTTTAACAAATATATATTTCAATTGTTATAACATTCACCAACTATAATGAGTATACTAACCCTATTTATGTAATATACGTCTCCTATTTATTAAAACTTTGTTAATCAACCATAATGAGTATACTCCAAATATATATTATATACATACGTAAACCATAGATCACAATGAGTATAATACAATATTATTGTATTTAGGAAGTTTAGATTTAAAGTATAATGATTAAAAAATTATCGATAATCATATATCATACTGAACACAAAATTACGATTATATATCATATATTTATATTTAACATTTATTTTATATGATAATATCAATTAGTAGTAGTGTAAATTCAATTAATATTGCTCATTAGTTGCATTTAAGAAGTTGTAATTAGTAAGTTACTTATTGAAGTGACTATGATACCTAACACTCAACCATAAGATATCTTCTTGTCATGTGTCATGCCATATATAAGAATTCTTTTGGGTACATGCCATATATAAGATAATAGTCCTTTTATGCACCAAGCCTCCTTTAGGTTTGCTGGTGAAGCAAGCATGCATCAGTTAAGAAGTAATGTCAATTACGTTGTAGAGGTGCTGCTGCGCTGATCAAAAACACGTATAGAAAGATCTTATCAAAAGAGCTATTGTGAGTTCGTACGTGATGGACATTACTCATATTCCCAATGCTAACTAGCCTGTTACTCTGTTAGTCATCGGTTTCTTTATTCTAATACTTTTAACAAATTTGTAAATGTAGATCATTGATCAAGTCCTTTGATTATCCTTAGTCTCCAAGGTTAATTCTAGCCTTATCTAATTAATTGGATTATGATGTATGCGTTTGTGAATGTGTCGATACACATTAATATATCACCAATTTGTATGAAAGCAACGTTTCTGTAAGTTGTTGAACCATGCATCATGCATGGGTGTAAGACTATACGAAATGAGAAAATAACAAGAGTTTGAATTTTGCAGCTATGTTTAAATGTAGAAGTTCTTTTGTAAAAAAAAAAAAAAAAATGTAGAAGTTGATACAAGTATACACGCATTATATTTCACGAGCCGTCTAAGAAAAACACTAGTGTCCAACCATCATTTCTTTTTTAATTCACGCAAAATATATTCCTTCACTGAAAAATTTGGATCCTTTTATAGAGTAAGCATGAACACTGATTATGTCATGATGACTTTTTCTAGCTAAGTATAGTATCAATATAAATTGAAGTATTAGACATTGAAATACTGACAAGATTCTTTTATTCCTCTCCACGGGTAATACAATCAAGTATAGGAAACTTCTCAGAAATCTGTATGCATGTATAGGAGTAATGTATGATTTATCTAAAAACTACATGACTTGATTAAATATACATATCACTTTCTTAGGAGGTACTAACACCAAATGAAGATGTTCGTACGGTTGGACTATTCGTACACTTGTACGGGTAATTGTTTACATCTCTTCAGCAACTTCCTATAGCTATTTCCTTTGCCGCCATTAAAATGCCAAACATCAACGGGAAAGGTTGATCCAATTTGATACGGAGTAATATAATATAAAGCCATGGTCGCCGCTTCACAGAGAAATTAGACTGAAGAATATACCACCCTTCGCTTTTTATTAGCATAGGTCTTTCTTCACCACCATGAAAGTAACTTGCTTATTTCTTAGCTACCTTTCCGCTCGCTTCAACAGCGTATTTAGTGAAGATCAAGCCTGTGTAAGCTCGTTAATCGAATCGCGGCATCTTTTAATAACCCCATCAATATATAACAATTGGCCAACTTGAACCATAATTACCACATTAATCTTAAACTTCTTTTTCTTGCATAGACATTAGCTACAGGTACACCAGTCGCCTACTACAACAAAACAAATGATGTACTATCTCCGATCCACTCATTTTCCCACATGAGC
>CAAKMY010043184.1:0-24427 GCA_901111285.1 Corrigiola litoralis | reverse complement strand
GTTTAATGTGAAACGGAGGAAGTAGATGACTACAAAATTTCAGTTCTTTCTACCATTGATTTCATTTCCACACCTAATTCCCATCAAATTTAAGCTACCCAAGTAATGTATAAGACTAACCAATCAGAACCCATCAATATAAGCCTACCCCACAAAGCAACATCACATAAACAACATCCAAACATCACCAATCATACATAACTGAACTTCTTTCCACACATATAAAAATAACCATAAACCAAGATGCTCAATCAGTAAAATGCAGAGCAAAGCAAAAACCCAACTTTAATTACATCATAACATTATTAACAACTAGTTGGAAATGCAATAATAACAGAATTGATCAATGCCACTTATTGAAGAAATGTCAAAGTAAAGATCACCTGATCAAAAGATTAAATGGTAAATAAATAAATTAAAATTTGAGAGATGAGTGATTTAATAAGATTGGATGATTGATTTCATAAGATTTGAGCTCAAAATTTAATGGCAGGTAGCGGGAAGTTTTCAACTAGTTAGGTAAAACTTAGGATGATCACCTTCCAATTTTTGTATTTGCATAAATATAAATGATTATATTTTAGATTTTTTAGGGGGTGGACAAAATCGTAAATAAGAATCGAATGATTGGTTGGAAGTCGACTATGACTCATATTCCTATAGGAGACGATAAAGATTTGAAAGTTAATTGAAAGCTTTGAGGTTTGACTTTTAATAAATACCTTGTGGTTAGAAGTTAAATCATGTCCGAATAATAATTGAATAAATAAAGTAGTTAAATTACAGAAAATAGATTACTATGTATACTTCAAAGTAAAATAATTTTAGTTGTGTTCTTTACCTGTATCTTAGATGATCCAGCTTCCACCATGTTACTTATTTTCCGAGTCTATTATTGTCCATTTCTTTGTTCCCTTTAAATCAGTTATTTAAGTAGGTTAAGTTGGTCCAATATTTACAAGTTCAACTTGTTTAGAGATTGTCACAAGTTTGAATCCTCATATTCCCATTTGCTTTCATGAGAGCTCGGACTTGACTCCTCATCAAGCAACATCGATTTGTGATTTGTTGAAATTGAATATATAATGGGAATAAGGACTTGAATATCTTATCTTTTATTAATGGACCCAAAAAATCATATCTTCCATTTTATCTAATTTTTATTTTGGTTTACTAAGCCGAATATCTCTACTAGTCTTTAATTTTAGTTTTTCTGTACAAGTGGTCGACACTTGCAATCTTTCGTAGCTGAATCTGTTGGTGAAGCTCACATGGTATCAGACTAGCCGCAACAGAGTGGAACACTAACTATTATATTCCTTGCTTTGCGTTAATTTTGCAAGTATTTACAGTTCATATTATAGGCTAGGTAACCATTAAAAAAAAAAATTGTAGTGAGAATAAATCAACTTGCTCCAACATGGTCCTTTACTATACTAAAGACGTTTTACGTGGTTGCACACCTAATAAACAAAATATTTTCTGCGTAGTAAGCATGCGAAAGTTATTTATGCTTGTTAGAAATTAACTGGAGTAGTAGAATACATGCGAAAGTTATCTTGTGCTTGTTACAAATTAACTGGAGTACATCCTTTATCGTATGTGTATATAAGGCTGAATGGCTGATTGCTCTGTGCTCTCTTCTTATCTCTTTGGCGAAAATGCGATGGGACTGGACACTATCCAAGACTTTGTTTGTTTCTCTGTTGTATGTCGTGCATGAAACCATGGTTAAACACGTACTGATTTCAGACTTTGTTCTTTGTGCTTAAAGAATAAGGCTGATTGGTCTATGCTACCCTATGAACTTGTCCGCGAGATTACGCTGAAATGGAAATTGTTTGTACTGAAGTTGTTGTCAATTACTACCAATGTCTGGACTTTTGTTAAGCTTCCTTAATATACATAGCTAGCTCTACCTACATGTTTGGGAATTTCAGAGATTTGAACGGTTGATCCCGCGCAATTGGACTGGTAGATGTAACTTGTGACCAACATGCACATCACTAGACCAACTAACTCCACGGGCCTAAGACTCTTAATCTCCATCTCCCTTTCCACATTTCTCTCCTCATGTCCTCCATCCATGGACAACGAGAGAAGCGACGACGAATCAGATCAAACCTCTTCCTTTCTACAAGCCCTGAACACAGTCTTAAAGGAGCTACAAAGCAAGCCTCTTTACTATTTAAGGGTAGACATCAACTCACCATCTATCAAGTTTTTAATAGAGCTTGAAAATAGAGCGCACACCATTTGTTCTACTCATAACTCAATTCTCTCCAACCTCACTCACCTCAAAAACCTCATCAACAATCTCAGATTATACCAATACTACACTCCACGATCATTCATCCAATGCGGTATAATCTCTTATCAAATCTCTTGTGTTTCTTTGTTGGTTCAGAAGGAAATCCAACTGTGTTTTGACAAAGAAAACATTGTAATTCTCATCAAAGTTCTCCAGGAATCATCGGATGAGGAGAAGTTGAGGGTTTTGGACCAATTTGAGAGGAGACTCTCAAGTGAGTTTGATCTGGAATTGCAAGGTTTGATCTTGAGAGCGAGATTGTTTCCATTTCTTGAGTCTGTACTCTGTGATGATTCTTGTACACTAACTGTCAGAGAAAAAGTTGGCGCGGTGATAGCTGCTTTAGCACACTTCAACAGGAATGTGTTTGTGGGCCTTATGTTGATGGGTTATACTATCCAAACATTGGTTTCAATGGGTTCTAGCAAATCACTAGAGATTCTCACATCACTAGTGAAGTTGATTAGAGGTCATCTGGTCGATGAGATGGAGCTAAACGGTGAAATACCAAATATTCTTGGCTTACTAAGCTCAGAAGATATGCAAGTTAGAATAATGGCTATTGATTGTATCCTTGAAATGGCATATTATGGTAGAAAAGAAGTGATTGAGGTAATGATTGAATATGGTCTGGTCGAGAAGCTTGTGTTTTTGCAAAGATCAGAGCTTGAGAGTGATTTAGGGAGTAACATAGGTCAAGTGCAGATTATTGAAGACGACAAAAAGGGCGAGACTTTGGTGAATCATCCAATTTATTGTTGCATTGCGAGGTTTGCAGTGCAGGTGGAGGTAGGAGAAGGCATGAAGAAAAAAGAGAAGAAGGAAATTAAGATGGAGATACTGAGGAGAGCCAGAGATGCCTCTGTGTCTGAGGCAGAGGCTGCAACTGTTGTAGCTGAAGTGTTATGGGGTTCCTATCCTTGAACAGTTTACAATTTTATTGCAAATGTTGCAGTTGCAAAATTCGTTAGGGTATATGTGCAAAAACTTTGAACTGGCTCTTTTTATGGTTTTTGTTCACTCAAATTTGTTGTCATATGCTAACAACCTAACACACTCAAATCTTTGAGAAAATAGCTTGGTTAAATTGCTTAGAAGTCAGATGTGTACATTTTTTTTCTGAAGGTTTGATGTATACATTCTTTGTACAATGTAGTAGTCCTAATTTGATGTAATCAGTAGGGGCCTTTGGACAACACCTTCCAGTTTCCACGCATCTGCACCTGGCCTTAGCCTCATTCCATAACTTTTCTAAAGGACATGTACCTGGCGTAGTTTGCAAACCAAAATCGTTGAAATCCTAAGATCTTACTCTCCTACACTCTTCCACTATCTGAAATTCTTCAATTGATTGTAGAAAAGACAGAATAGTAAACACTTCTTCATACTGTACTATTCTGGCACATGTATTTGCTTTCTCTATACTAACATAGATGCTATTCATACCCTCAAACAAGCAAACAAAAGCATACATTACTATCCATAAGTGCACAGCTGTAATATTTTATTGCTGAGGACTAAGGTAATGGCTCAAAGATTTGCTTCTGACATGAAATGAGGAAAAACCCGCTCTATTGATTGCCAAGGTGTATGTAAGCTCTCCCAGTGCTAGGGACGGAGGGTTCTTCGAATGGTATTGGTTTCTAGAAGCTATCGGCAAAATAATCAATTCTGGTGCATCTCAAGGCATATATGCCAAATTTGGCAGAACATGAACACTTTACCTGAAGTTGCGCTGCAAATTACCTGAGCTTCTTGTGTTAGTGAAGCAGGATGCGCTATGTTCAAGTGCTTTTTCGATGAGCTTCTAAGTAAAACTGGGTCTGATATGTTTCATTCTACACTTAGATTGCTAAATGACTTTTCTACTTTTTGGGCTTTTACACAAGTACGTACTTTATCAGATAAAATTAAAACTTGCGTGTTGCTGCGCACAAAGTTTGACAGGTAGAAACTAGCGCTTCTCAAGTTTTCGGATTTCATACCTAAGCCTGATTATCATAGGTTTCATATTGTGGAAAGTATTGCCAATTCTATCAAGTATGCATCACTGATGTGCATCGTCGATGGCAGAAAACACAAAGAAGCGTACAGTAATATGTGTATTTCAACTATTTCAGTAGCAAGTATCTATAACATTCTGTTCCCGCATAATGTCACTCTTACATAAGTCACCACTTAAAAGAGGACTATTTTCCAAGAATGAAACATCTCACTGTAAATAAACAAGATCAGAAGTTGGGGGATACAGCGCTCCTGAGAGCCGAATTTTGATCGTGAGAAGAAATAAGTACAAAGTCAGCTAGGAGCACTCAGAATAGATAATGAGACAACCAATGGTGGAGATAGCGATCATAAATCTTGGATTCCGTAACAATCATTATACTTACAACAACCATATTTCAATGAAGGCAATCACACTCTGATCATGAATGCTAATTTTTTTTTATCTAACTTAAGGTATGTTTGTTTCATCAAGGGACCACATTGCTGTCAATCAACCTTGACAACCCAGTTGCGGAAAATCGATGTTGGTAAAAGCGCTAATAATCAATAAAACTACAAGAGAAGAATAACACCCATGATCATCAGCTAAAAGTTGCTTTCCAATGGAACTAGGAATAAGTCGACTGCAAAGGTAAGTCAATGATCTGATAATGTTGCTTCTGTGCTTGTCTCAGTTCTGATTGTACGCATTTCAAGCATTACTTCTCATATATGATACCTATCCAGTTCTTTTGTAAGTTGAGTCACAAAGGAATGCAAGTAAAGAAACCCGATAAGTTTCTCAGTAATTTCACTTCTCCAGCATGCATATTAATTCATAAGAAGTCTGTAATGCAAAATAACCATTCACACAATCATTTAAGAACATGTTATAATATGCAAGTATACTTTCTACTTAGGTGTGTCTTTGAGGGGTTTTATAATAGCACAAGCATAATATAGGAAAACAGAATTTAATTGAATACCAAAAACACTGATGTTTAGCTCCAATAGTAGCAAACTAAAAGAAAATTTCAAACAATTGAAGATAAAAGTTAGAATTACTAATCCCTAGCCATTTGGCTAATAGCAGTATTCGCTTTCAGCAAAAGCATGATCTACCGGATCCACAAGTTGTCTTTGCTTGTTGAGGAGTTGAGTCCTAGCTTTGTTCAAGCAAGAAGAAGGTGACATGATCATCCTCCTCTGTTTCTGCTTCTCCTTCGCACTCACATACGGCAAAAGATCATCAGCATCTGTTTGCTTCCCAGGTTGGCCATGATAGAATTTCAGGACCAGTTCTTCTCTTTCCGGTGCATAAACAGTCTCATCCTCCCAACCACTATCATCCCTCCACATAAACTCGAACAACCTTTCAAAATTTTTGTTTTGCTTCACATGACTTGCAAAGCCCTTTTCCCCTAATAACCTCTTGATGGTTTTCATCTGGATGATCCGTGACAAATTATTATAGTCATGATCGATATAAACCAGTAGGTCTGAGTTTTCCTGGTTAAACACCCTGGTAATATCTTTTTGTAACAGTGAATGAAATTTGTCTGCCTCAGACTCATGGGAATTCTTGTTGAAGAAATCCATATGGAAAAGCAATGCCAATGCATCTGTAGCCGCCAAAACAACAGACTCATAATCATCATCTTCACTACTATTCTTCAGTAAGGTTGCTAGATAAGAAACTTTATCCCTCCAATTCTTGTAACCTACATTCCACCCCAGGAGCCTAGTAAGCAAGAAAGACCAAGTGTTAATTGCGGCTCCTAGTACAGGTGATGGAACCCTAGTCTTACCACCAAGAAAATTCCAAACCACAAGCATTGCCTTCTCAATCTCCATTGAATTCCTCGAACCAAAAAACCCGAGCATCCCTATACAGCTTAAGACCTCTACCACCGCGTCAACCTCATACTGATCAAAACGATCCAATGCATCACTCAGAATAGGGAGGGACTCATCATACACCTCAAAAGTCCGATCAACATCAGCAAGGTTGACAGGAATAAGGGAAACTGCTCGAACAGCGAGACGAACTTCAGTCTTAGAGAACTGGCTAGACCCTATCTTCTTAAGGGTGAGGCGCTTGAGACACTCATAATAAATTGTAGAAAAATTCTCCTCAACAAACTTGTGTCTAGGGGCACAAGTAAAGGCTTCAACGAGTAATGTTAGGGCTTTTTCCCTATGAGATCTTTGCTTCTTTTGAATTTCATCGAGCCATAACTTTTGTGGGCGGCTCACATGAGGAACAGGTTCACGATTAATTACTTCATCATTAGAAGCGTTACAATCCTTTTCTTTACGACGTAGATATTTCTTTTGCTTCAATTGTGGTTGCCTTGGTTGTCTACTGTTTCCTGCCATAGTTTTCTGCAACTACGATTTTTGTTTAGGGTGAGACAATAAATGTATCAGCTGCAGGGACACAGTTGTATCATTGTATATATAGTGATCGAGTTCTCCAGGCTTCTAGCTAGGATCCTACTTCTATACGCTTCTAGGAAAATTCCCTTTTCCTAAAAAGAGCGGACTCATGAAAATTTCCTTTTTCTACCCTCTTAGCTTGCGGTATTTTCCTAAAGAAAGGACTTCTTTTTTTGCGCTTTTTTATGTAGAATCCTTGAATATGTTAAACTCACATGCATAAACTCCTAAACCTAACATAAGACTACCACCAAATCCTACTAGTTTACAACGAACTGCTTAATAAATACCAATGTTTTTTTTTTGGAAGGAAATTAGTTCAAACAATTGAGTACCTTAATTAAACCCCTGCCATAAACTACAAAGGTCCAAACAAATTTAAAACCATGAACGAAGATTTGCAACTTCAATCACTTTAATTTCCCCAAGTACCCAAGTTCACGCCTTTACAAACATGTTAATATAGATATATAAAGCATTTGCATTCATAAAAAACTTAATGACTCCTTTCCCATCATTCTAGCATCTTTTGTTATATCTTTTGTTATAAAACAATATATACGTACCACGATCGAACCCACCATGGCCATTGTTATCTGTGGCCCTTCTGGTGTGGGGAAGGGTACATTGATATCCAAACTCATGAAGGACTTCCCTTCCATGTTCGGGTTCTCCGTAAGCCACACAACTCGTGCTCCTAGGGAAAACGAGATTAACGGCATTCATTACCACTTTACCGAACTACCTACAATGGAAGCCGAGATAAAGAATGGAAAATTCCTCGAGTTCGCTTCAGTCCATGGAAACTTGTACGGGACAAGTATCGAAGCTGTCGAGATGGTTGCTAACGCAGGCAAGAGATGCGTCCTTGACATTGATGTTCAAGGGGCATAGTCAGTGAGGGCTAGTAGTTCTCTCGATGCCATCTTTATCTTTGTATGCCCTCCATCATATGAACATCTCGAGGAGAGGCTTCGGTCTAGAGGGACTGAGACAGAAGAGGATATTCTTAAGCGCCTTCGCAATGCGAAAGCCGAGCTCGAGCAGGGAAGATCACCTGGCCTTTTCGATCATATCTTGGTTAATCATGATCTTGAAGCGTCTTACAAGACTCTCAAGAATCTTCTGGGGTTACAGGGGGGTTAAAAACTCAAATATATATGATTGAACAAATTATGAAATTATGTACACGTATGAGAGTTTGTTTGATATCCTTTTCAATTTTCATTTGTAATTTTTAATTTAGACTAAGATCCAGTTTTAAAGATCAGAAAATTAGATTTATTTTTTGAACTTTAATTTTAGTATATTCAACCAACTAGTTACCCCAAATTTGCGCGCATACCAGTAAGACCATTAAAGATTTGAAGTTGCCAATCGACATATCAACGATGAGGTGTATACATCTGTTTGATACGGAGTATGATGTTAGATGTTTATATCTTGATTCTTGAAGTATCACTGTGCTTAATAACCAACCAATTTCTACCACTGATCAATTTTACGAAGTTCTACAATGCTCCAAGTTTCTTTCATATATCCCAAGACTCGTGATCAATTAAGGACTACGAAGTATGATCATAAACATTGTATCACACATTGTATTATATGTCTACTCATAAAATGCATGTATAGATACTCCAATTCATTGAATAAAGTTAAAAAAATTTCGATGTATAAGTTGTAAGAGAAATCTTTGTCGCTCTTTCAATTTATGCATCAAACATATTATGGTTTTATTTATATTATCACACATTCTTTTCTGAAAGACAAATTGGAGTCACATGGACAATGGTAAAATTATGAATATTAGCGGTAATTCTTGTATGATACTACTACCGTCTAATGGTATGTTCCAATTAGACCGACTTAAAGTAAGCCATGTTATTCTCAAAAATTCACGAAAAAGTCCCAAAAATTTAGTAATGTTTCCAAAAGTTTCAAAAAGAAAATCGCAAAAGTTCCCATAAAGTCGTCTAATTTTAATTGTCTATTTTAAAATTTATACATGTATTAAATCAATCAACTTCAGTCATTATACAATAAACCATCCAAAAAAAATAACATCAGTCAATTATTATCAATGATTGATTTACACAGGGGAACAGAACATAAGCAGTCAAAGTAAAAAGAAGTACAGTTTGGAGTCAGCTGTACTTTGGTAATGCAAAGTAACCAAACTAACTACCACCAATATTTTAACTGCTTTGCTTCCCTCCTCTTTTCATCCCTTCTCTTGTGTGTTTACAAAGCCACCATTTATAATTTATAAACCCCACTTTTCTACTTTTTGAAGATTCACCAACAACAATTACTTCCAACATTTCACCATTTCCTACCTTCTGAGCAAAACCCAGATCTCAGAATTTTTGTTTATCTTTAATTTTGTGATGAGTTGGAGGTACAAAGGTGGTTTGATCCTCATAGGAACTGTTGTTGTCATTTGGGTTTCCTCTGCAGAAGTTACTCAGGTTATTTTTATGCTCTGTCAGTTTATATTTTGTGTTTGTTTTGCATAGTTTTGACTTTGATGTGTAAAGGTTGAATCTTTTTGATATTAGACTGGTGTTTTTGAACTGGATTTGAGGTGTTTGGATCAATTGTTGATGTGGGTATTGGTCCATTTGGTTGAGTTGAAGATTGCAGATTGTTAGTACTATCTTTTTGTTGTGTGTGTTTCCTTTATATGCCAACTTTAGTGGAAATTTTTGGTTGACAAATGACAATTGAGGATGAGTTGTTATCTCTGATTGTAGCTCTAGTTTAGTTGGGACATAGCTAAAGAAGCTGAAGTTAGGCAATATGAGTCAATCAATTGTCTTAGGTGCTGCCTAGCCTGCCTTTTGTAGGATGAAATGAGTGAGTAAGAGTGTGAGAGGAAACTATATGGGTGGACTAATAACTTTGCACCGATGTTTATCGGCTAAGGAGTAGGGATCGGATAACGGCGTAGGATGTGGAACTATGGGCTGTTGTGTTCTAAGTATTGAACCTTTTTCTCGTACGAAACAATTTGGTATGCACACTTTGGGTTGGAGCTGAGAATTAGAGTAGCATTGCTTGCTAATAAGTGTTTGTTCTATTGCTACACATTACTTGATCAAGGTGAAGGAACGTAGTGTTCCTGTTAGGTGTGCCCTCTTTTGTCATCATGTATATTTGTTGTATTGAATGTATGGTCATCGTTCCTCATCTTGCACTATTTGAATCGGATCATGTGCTATCTCCTAGACTTACCCTTGATGGATGTGAAAGTGACTGGTAACAAAGCTATTAGATAGACAGTGACACAGTTTTGGCTGTTCGCCTGTTCGTTGGCAATCATATTGTTTTTGTTTTTTTTGACACCCCAGTACAAGATGTGTGTGGTAGTAAATGTGATATGCACAGGCGTATTGCATTGATGCACTTTGCTTGTGCTCCTCAACTACCTGCACTTGTACTGTCTTGAACGTGGAAACTTTCTGACACTTGCAATGGGTGTAGTTCAGTAAGTCCTTTAAATACATAAAACAAAAATCAACAGCCCGACTTATCCACATGTGCTACTTTGGAGGCCGACCTTCCAGGTACTCTAGCGTTGCTGTTGTCAGCTTGAGGGGATTGCCACGTAGATAGGTATAGTGATGGGTGTAGAATCAATTTGTTGTTGAAGTAGGCTGAAGGATAAAGATGTTCGGTGTTTCTTGTACTGAAGGGTTTGTGACTGAATTAGAGTCATTTCGTTGATGAAGTATGTACGTACATGTATAGACTAATCTTGGAACAAAAAATGTCTCCAAAGCAACAGCCAGCATAAGATCTTTAGAGAAAGATCTGTAGAAAATATTGCTTTAATTGATATCAAAGCTAGCTTTTCGGGAAGTGGATGGGACAGTGACTGCACTGTACTTTAATTAAAGGCTTAAAGCCGATGTGAGAAGAATTAGCTGGCAGATACCTGATCAAACGAAATGAGTAAAATGAATACATGAAATAGGAGTGTTCAACCATTAGAAAATATACTTCAATTGATATCTAAGCTAGCTTTTCTATATGTGGATGGGACAGTGACTGCATTGTACTAAAATTAAAGGCTTAAAACCTATGTGAGAAGAATTAGCTGGCAGATGTCTGATTAAACGAGATGAGTAAAATGGGTACTGGACATAAGAGTGTTCGACCATTTTAAGGAATCAAGGTCTATACCAACATCAGAGGGACATATTTATTTTGTCTGTTATTTTAGTTTGACGAGATTTTGTGCGCTGAAGCTGCTTACTTCAAGAGTGTAGAGTGATTTGTCATTTGACTCATTTCTATAGGTTTTCGTTGTAGTTGTGAAAGCCTAAAAAAGGTGTACCGAGTGTGAGGGGTGAAGGTTACTGTACTGCCAGGGTTGGGAGATCCTGGTGGCTTTCCCTTATGCTTCAAGTATCAAGGAAGAGAGGAGAGCATGGAGTGAGTGAGCAAGAGCTGGTGTCAACAGCTTGTGCTGGGACCCTGGACGAATCTAAGGACAAATTCGTGAAGAATTTACTAGTTTTCTATTTTATGTCAAAGTATCATAAATATTACATGCATGCATGATACTGAAGTACATGTTTGCAGAGTTGTTTAACTTTTTGCCTCTTTGTGTAATATCTATTGAACATATATGTGCCCATACCTGCTTTGACAATTAATTTTCTCTACAGGGCATATATAATGCATATAAACAGCCATTTGCAGTGACATATCTTGGGACTTCTCTAATGGTGGTCTACCTTCCCATAGCCTTAATTAAAGATTGGTTTTATCGTAAAATGAAGAATTGCTCTTCGAGAAGTGGCAAAATTGCTGAAACTGTAAGGGAAGCAGCTGATAAACTTGGTTCTCCTCTAAAATATATGGAGCAGAAAATTTCTGCATTCGAACTTGAAGGAAGTTTTCCAAGAAAGGATAGTGGTTTAAATCTTTCTGTGGGAGAAGAGAAGCCATTTCTTGATGAGGTTTCAAGGAAGCAGGAGAGGGAACTCACCACATGGGACATTGTAAGATATGGATTTTACTTGGCCCCTCTTTGGTTTGCAGTAGAGGTAAACGAATCTTCTGGCTAGTTTGTTCTGTTTCTCAATTTTTGATTATTGTTAATTACCTTTTACATAGCTTTGTAATCAATATCTGTCGCCTTTTGTCATATAAAGCAAATCCTCTGTATTTGTCATTTAAACATTTAACACTTTTGGCTGTTGTTTTCCATCGATGTTTTCTCCATACTCCTATTACAGTTTAGGCTGTTGAAAAGGCTTAAATCATGATTTTATTTTACCTATCTCCTATAAGTTCACAATCAGTGTGTTTAGTTCAGTTTCTTGGTTACTAGTAATTGCTTTCTCTGAAGCCATGAGTGATGGAGATTTTTGCAGTTATGCTAGATATTTTATGAAGTATCTGGATTTGTTTGTAAAGCTCTGTACGCCATTGGAACTAGTGGGTTTAGGTGGTTTCAGGAGTTTAGAAACCTGTTTTTCGTGGATGCAGATCCACTCTTGAAAATATACATTTAAGAGAAGAAAATTTGTCTGCATTAAGAAATAATAGTCCAGTAGTTACTAAATTTGCTAGGAATTTCGAGGCAATTTTTTTTAGTTTTGTTTCTTCTGTTGTTGTTCTTGTTGGATATGGTCGGTAATATCGGTTGGGCTGCGCGGGAAATTTTACTGCTAAGATAACTATTCTGTTCGCCTTACAAGTTTTTCACTTGCATAGGACTCCATTGCCGAGTGCCCGAGAGTTATTTGATGTGTCAATTTATTCTGTTGCAGTATCTGTCAAATGCTGCACTTGCACGTACCAGTGTCGCAAGTACAACGGTGTTATCCTCGACATCTGGACTTTTTACTCTTTTCATTGGTGTGCTCCTTGGTCAAGATTCTCTCAATATGGCGAAGGTTGTTGCTGTATTTGTCAGCATGGCTGGTGTTGTAATGACAGCTCTGGGGAAAACTTGGGCTTCAGATGAGTCAGGACTTAGTGGTTCAAGGTAGATCTTTCGAAGTTTCTCTTTCATGCTGACAGATTAACTAGTCATAGTTATTGCATTGAATGAATAAGGATATGTCATAGGTGTATTCCCATGAGCATCACCATTGTCTTTTCTTGTTATACTCCATCAATTTTTGCCCATGTGCTAGTCACCTGGAATGGTTACATATCTTTTGACAAAAGATCCATTATCTAAATCAATCATCCACACAGAACTGGTATCTAAGTAAATTTGGTTGTAGAGCTCCACAATCGACTTTTCAGCGCCTGTTTTTCACTCAAATTCATGTCCTTTAGTTTGCTCAAGAGGTACTTTTGGGGAGCGATGATACACCATCAGTCCCTTTTTGTGGATTTTGAAGACTCTGTTTCTACAGCTTGAATCTGTGACTTTAAGATTTTAGTTGGGGAGCTTGGGGAAACCTTATATTTTATTAGATATGGCTCATCCTTATCCTTGCAATAGAACTGGCTCATCCTTATCAATGCAATAGAGTTGGTTCATCGGCTCATCCTCATCCATCAGGCCATCACGTGTTAAGAGAAATTTTGACCTTATACCAAAATTAATTACCATTCACAATACCTAGTTTCCGTGCTTGTTCATTCTATGGACGTTTGAATTTGATGATAAAAGTAGAATACTTAAATGCAACCATTATGTATGCTGTTAAAATGACTTCATTGGTCTTTTCACTTTGTCCAGTGGTGAACTTGAACATGTATGGGCATAGTATTGAACTGTTATGTCAGTGGGAGTCCTTCTGCATTACTAGTAATTTAGTTTCTAGTTTGATGTGGCACCACGGATACTGATAAACTTTCAAATCTCTTTCGCTTTAGCTTGTTTGGTATAAAATTATTGTAGAGTTTTACCGTTTGACCTTTTGTATTCTTTCATGATATTAGATAGTAGTTATGCATAATCTCTTCGTGCTGAGACATACTACTGCTTTCTGATGCTTCTTTTCTGGCTTCTTTTCGTAGTTTATGATTTTGGCTTACTAATTGGCAGTTCAAACTTTTTCTTCCAGCAGTGGTGAACGTTCACTTATGGGGGATCTTTTTGGCCTTCTCTCAGCTATGTCATATGGGCTATTTACTGGTTGGAAGCATTGTTTAGCATTAAATTTAATAATTAATGACATATTTTTGTCTCTCTGATGCTTATTTTTGTATAAATATTGCTGCAGTGCTACTGAAAAAGTTTGCTGGTGAGGATGGAGAAAGAGTGGATGTCCAGAAGCTCTTTGGCTATATTGGTCTTTTTACTATGTTAGCTCTTTGGTGGCTTGGTAACAAGTCCTTCTAACTTATTTCAAGCTCATGACTGTTCTAGTGTTTCTCACTTCGAACTTTGTAGTTCTCGACCATGCGATAGGCAATTTGATTTTATCTTTTGATATATTTGATTATTTCGGCTTAACGACTAATAGTTTGTTATTTGCATTTCAGTATGGCCGTTAATGGTGTTAGGTATTGAGCCAAAGTTCACCATTCCCCACTCTGCCAAAATGGATGAAGTTGTCCTTGCCAACGGGTTGATTGGGAGTGTCCTCTCCGACTACTTCTGGTAATTTGTAATCAGATTCTAAATACTTTCAATAACCTGATAACCCATTCTTGGTATCTAAGGCTCCTGCGTTTCATTTTTCTTACATAAATTCACAACTCATCTTCTTTCTCTTTCAGGGCATTGTCTGTTGTGTGGACAACTCCGCTAGTCGCAACATTGGGTATGTCCCTTACGATCCCACTTGCAATGGTGGCGGACATGGTCATTCATGGTCGCCATTACTCAGCCGTTTACATACTAGGCTCCATTCAGGTAATGGTTGTAAATACTATAGCAACTTTAACTAATTTAGCAAATTGCTATTGTGAGGAATTTGGTATGTAGTTTTTTTTTCTAGTCGGAGTGAAAAATCCATAGCATGTACGTAAACCCTGTGTGGATTAATTGATAGAAACACTTAGTAGACTTGCACAACTTTCTCTTTCAGCCTAAATATTGTTAAACGAATTTTTTTACTATAACATGGGAGATTTGTTTGTGAAATGTGGGTGCGGATGTGCAGGTATTTGCTGGATTTGTAATTGCTAATCTGTCGAACTGGTTCTCAAAGAAGCTGGGCTTGTAGTATTATGGAAATAACACATAGTACACAGAGTTATATTTCTGCTCCTCCTCGTCACCTTTGCTTTCTGGATGAAACGTGACATAAATAGGAGCCTGATTCCCCCACAGGGGTTATCTGCATTTGCACAGAATACACAGAGAATGATGTAATTCGTGACTCGATGATATGTGAAGATGTTCGATTTGTTGTTTCCATGCTGCAAAATTTCGAATTCTGTACGGGTCTTGCTCCCTCTGTATATAGGATGTTGTTGTATAACTTGAATTCATTGAAATGAGAAAATTTTTGTTTCCATACTGCGAAATTTTACTGTAAAGTCATAGTTTGAGCTTTGTCCTGCTTGTGCTGGTGCTACTATCCACTTCTGATTTAGAGTGATCATTTTTTGACATAAACCTCTCGTTAACATACTCATATTTATTGTCTCCACTTGGACCAATCTTCTTAATTAATCAGTGATCAAACTATTTCCTTCATGTTATCTGCCCCTTTATGAATATGTATCATTATCGACTTCCAACCACAGTCTAGATAATAAACTTGGAAACAACCTTGTCAGTGTCTATCATCTCCCCTTTGTATTTCTCAAAAAACTACCATTTTCTAGTTCAGCGTTCACTTTGTTGCGAAATAATCGTCTGATATACCCTTCTCTTTGCCTCTTTGGTAAGATTTTCATGTAGCTTTGTTGTCCAAGTCTCTATTGTTCCTACGGAATCGTAAATCGTCTTGAATATCTTTTTAGTAGCGATTTTCCGCCGGTCTCATACAAGATTTTTAGCTATGTATAAGAGTTAATACGATGTAATCTACTCTTTTTGTTCTTATGCTTAGAGGGAGCCGGGAGGGATATGTAGTTTGTAATTTAAACCTCATTTAAATTCTCACCCCAATTCTCATTTGCAATTCCATTACCACACCAAACAAGCGGATATTAAATAGCTTTTTGTAAAATATTCTTACTTTAATCTAAACTAGTGGTAATTGGTAAAGCACGTGTGATGCCGGGCCACCTTTTAAAACGATTTACAAATAACTTAATATAAATATAAAAAAAAAAATTGAACTTGATCAAGTTGGTGAGATCATTATTTACCAAGTTTGATATGTCTACACTCGATTGTAATCAATAACTATTAAATAGCTTTTTGTAGAAGATACTTTATAAGTTATTTCCTAATTCTACATAAAAGTGGTATTTGGATCGATTCAACTAGTAGGGAATTCGTTAGGAAAAAGTAGAAAAATGGCAAAAAAAATTAGAAAACTAAACCAAAAAATGATAATTGAGGATTAATCCTTTAAGGATTGAGTGGACGAGTTATGAGTTCCATTCTTATATGAAGTAGCCGTGTGTAGGGGTGGATTTAACTTGTAGAAAATTTTGTAAAAAAAAAAAATAGAAAAGAGAGAAAATTATGCCAACTTATTTTTATACATAGTGAAAATTGAGAAGTTGCGCTATGAGGAATAGGTGCACAAGTATTCAATTGGCTGATCCCTTCCTCTATAAAGTAGTCTTGTGTAAGGCGGATTCAACTTATAGCGAATTTGGTAGAAAAAAGTAGAAAAGATAGATAGTTAGGCCAAAAAATTTGATATAGTGAAAATTGAGGACTACCTATGAAGATTAAATGCATGTCTTAATGTATCCTCTTTGTACAAAAAAAAAAAAAAAGACGATCACTTATATAATTTGAAATAATCTTGTCAGACGACTACTCATACTCAACAGGAAATTTTTACTGCTAAGTTATGTTTCTAGAATATCACCAAAATTGGTTTTAAAATCATGTTATAATCTAAATCAGATTACACGCTTAATCTGGCTATCATCAGGCTTGAATGGAAAGGTAGCCAAAAACACAATTCACCTCATAAAGTTCAAGACTCACTTCTGCTCGACAAAAGAGCTTCACACTCTCCGACATTGACTCGACTTTATGGTTGGTTCTCACATATGGCAAGTTCTCCTTCCGATCCCAAGGACCACCACTTAAGGTGTCAGGTTCTTTGAGCGCCTCCTAAGAAGTTGGCCAAAGAAGGAACACCTTGACCCCTCATCTGCTCTTGAGCTTGCTTCATTTCCTCGGGATCTGCAAGATTAAACAGGCTTAGACAAGAGTTTCTTAAGAGATACTTCAGAAGCAGAACTGGAATGCATGATTCTTTCATAAATATAACGATTTAGGAAGATGTAATCTTGGCTTTCGAGCAATTATATAAGAGATCACTAGACAGAAAGTGTGCGACTACAGGCCTCTGACACAAACTATGGCCCTAACGAATAAAGCTCACCCACAATTCTGAGTATTGGGAAGTTGAGCTTCAAGATCATTCGTTTCATTGATAAAGAAAAAAGATCAAAAGAGCGCTTGATGATGAGTATCTGACCAGGAGGTTGGGCATAAAAAACAAGGAAAAGCCCAGTTCTTCAAAAGATACCCAGCATGGTTCCTCCCCAAACGGATGGATTTTAGATGTAAGCTACAAAGTAGGGGCTATTTTTTCTATAGTATGGGCAGCATGCAAACAAATCAAGCATACATCATAAAACATAGAAGAGATATCATATATTCCCATTCCGGATCCGTGGAGGGCGTTGACCATCTCTATTTAAGATACACAATATCAACAAGCTTTGCAGGAGAAAAACTAATGCAACCCTAACAAAAGAAGCATAAATTTCCATCAGTTCCAGAGTTCAAGAGAAGTTACCCATGTTTTCCATTAGTTTGGGCATCAGAAAGACAACAACCACCATGAAGCCAACCATTAGACCCATGGGGCTTTTCACAAGAGACATAACTGAGAAAGGTTCCCTTCTCTGCAAAAGTTAGCAAATAATAATTATCATGAATGAGTCATAAGATAGAAAACATGCATATTAAACATTAATAGCAGTTCAAGATCATGGCCTACCTCATAATACTCCTCCTCTCTTAGAGGTTCCAAAGCCAACTCACTCAGACCTCTTCTGGTTTCTGTAAGTGCAGCCTGGACTTTACCGGGGTTTCTTGCACTGACATCAACACGAACCTAGAGAAGTAAAATAATAACTAAAGCAGAAAATAAAACAGCAGTGAAGCTCAAAAGGAAGAGCAGTAAAATAGCCCTTACCGGAGAAAAGAAATAACCAGTTGCGGCCACTTCGATCAGATGTGTGCCCGCTGGTACGTTATGGCTTTAGGATGGTCAAGGAAAATTATGTGTTGCATAAGACTAGTAACTAGAAGTGAATGTTTCTGTGATGGGCTACTTTCTTTAAAAAAAAAAAAAAAAAAACTTAGTAGCAAAGCTGAACAGTTTAGGCCACAAAATTAACTTGTCAATCCTAATTAAATCAAATCATAGGAAAACAAACTACAGATCAGAGCCACCCAAATGGCCAAATTGCATGCAACAGATTAAATGGTATGATAACACAGCACACATCATAAACTAAAATATCCAAATAGGATACAATAAAAAATATCCATCAGGCCTCAGAAATGTTGCCCTTTGACCACCATTAAGTATCACCTTGACATTTGATGTTTTAGCTGGCAAACCATAATCTCTAGTTCCAAAATCTGCAAGGGAAGATGCCAATCAAGTCATGGGAAAGTTCGTCTAATCCAAACCATAAGTGTATTGAGAAAAAAGCAAAGGACAGAATGCGACCAACATTAGGAAATCTAAGCCTTGAGCTAAAAACTTAAAAGCAAATATATTTAGATGCTCTGGGATTTCAGAATGATCAGCAATATATTATCACAGTTAAGCTTGTAGAGCAAGTATAGATTTTGAGTATATGAACAGCAATTTTTTCTTCTCTGAGATTTCAGAATGATCTTGGCCTTCCAATTACAAAAAACAGTCCCAGAAGGAACTATTACTCAATATATCACTATACCAAATCAATTGAGAAAACTGTGGTACAAAGTATTGGTTCAGTTTATTAAGGAAACAAGACAATCATATACAAGTTATTATATATAATCAACGAATGAAAATTAGAGATGGATTGAAAGTTGGACACCCAAATACAGTACATATATATTAAATTTAAAGAGAATGAAAGCAGAAAAGGAGGAGCTTCAAACGGGTTGAGAGTAAAATTAAGATTAGTTATTTGTCCTTAATCCTCAGCTTAATCAATCACATTAATGAGACTATTGATTAAATTACAATCGAACCGGCACCTTATTTCTTAAACTTAAAAGCCCAAAAAAATTGAGGGAAGAGGGAGAAGAGGTAGGGGGAGAAAGTGAGTGGTATGGAAGATGGCAAATGAAAAGAGCGTCAATGGTTTGCGTTTTCATATAAGAGGTTTTGCAGAAAAAGCCAAAAGGAGATTAATATTCGATTGACCTAAATTAGGTGATAATCAATTTGTCTGGTTTTGATTTACTTGCATGGTGGTCATGATGGTGGCAGATTTGGTGTTCGAACGAGAAGGGAGAAAAGAAAACTAACAGGTACAAGTTATCATCGGTGGAGGGAGGGGGCATTCTTCAAAATTGAAGAAGGGAGAAACAATATTTCAAGTCATAAATAGATAGTTGGCTAGGTTGATGATGTGGATCAATCATTTAGCAACCTTGATTATCTTTCAAAACTCGGAAGTTAGGATCTTATACTAAATTGAAGGTTCCGTTAGATTTACTGATCTAAGATGACATTAGTAAATAAAGAATGTTAGTACTTTCACGAGAATTCTAGAGAAACTTCAATAGCTAAATTGGTAATACAACCATTCAAGTCAGGTTGCTGAGAGCAAGAGTAGAAGTCCATTATAGCTCTACTGCATGGAGATGGAGCCACGGACTCCCATAGCATATTATCACTAGAAGCGGTTCAAATTACTCACTCATAGGAAAAGGCTTAACTTAGCTTAGATTTAACACAGTATGGCTGAACCTCTGACACTGCATCATTCTACTTCACACCTATTTCAAGCATTTCATGAGTCTCATTTTCAGGCTGACAATTTTAACCTAAGAACCTAACAGTAGTTTATATATAGATATCAATCCCCAAGTCTTAACCATTAAACCAATCATTTGTCTACAAGACTACAACTGTACTGTTGAACATATAGTATAACCCATGATTTACACAAACTTCAACTTTTCTCTATTCCTGTTCGTGATTACAATCATACAACATTAATGGTGAAAAATATAGACCAAGGAACCTTGGGTGATTACGTTTGTACAATCCCCATAACCAAATCAGAGCCTTGAAGAGTACAACTATGCTGGAATTAGCTGGCAGTTCCCCCAACAGTTTCACCACCAGTTAACTCTACTTCGAAACTTACCACTAATTGAATTTCTTTATGAGGTTTCATGCTCTCTTTTGTTTCGTTGCTTATTTTCATTATTTTCTACTTTTTTATATCAAATTTGGTACTAAAAGAGTCCGCCCCTACACACAACTACTTCATATCTAAAAGGACCAGATGAATACATTAGCAACTGCACTAAATCCTCATGTAGTTAGTCCTCAAAATTCACTGCAAGTTGGAAACGCCTCAACATACGACAACTTCATATCGAAAAGGATCAGAACACTTAACTCAATGCACTCAATCCTCATAGGGGTACTCCTTAATCTTCATTATATCATTTTTTTTACTTTTTTCTACCAAATTCGCTACTAGTTTAATCTGCGCTTACACAAGACTACTTCATATCAAAAAAGATTAGCCAACAATTTACTCAACTCATGCACTCACTAATCAAGAAGGTTAGGCCTCAAACTTCATTATATCAATTTTTTTTGTCTTAATTTTCTATCTTTTATGCCATTTTTTTTTTTTTTTTGAAAGAGTTAGGTCAGATTATCATTTCACTATAACAAATTTTTTATACCATTTCACTCCTTAATCTTCATTGCATCATTTTTTTGTTGGCTTAATTTCTACCATTTTTCTACTTTTTTCTACCAACTCGACACTAGTTTAATGCGCACCTACACAAGACTACTTCATATCAAAAAAGAATAGCCAGTAGTAAACTCAACTCATTCACTCACTACTTTATAAAATTAGGCCTCAATCTTCATTATATCAATTTTTTGTCTTAATTTTCTATCATTTATACCACTTTCTAGATTACTACCAAATTTTCTGCTAGTTGAATCCGCCCGTACACACGACTACCTCATAATAGAAAAGATCAGCCAACAAGAGACACTTAACTCGTGCACTCAAACATCATAGAGTTAGTCTTCAATCTTCATTATATGAACTTTTTATTTTTTTGCTTAATTTTCTTTCTTTTCTACCATTTTTCTACTATTTTAAGCAAATTTGCTACTAGTTGCATTCAACCCTACACACGACTACTTCATATAAGGAAGGATCAGCCATTTGAACAGAGTAATACATGCACTTAATCCTCATAGGGTTAGTCATCAATTTTCACCAGATCATTTTTTATGGGCTTAACTATCTATCTTTTCTACTTTTTTCCTCAAAATTCGCTACAAGTTGAATCCGCCCCTACACAAGACTACTTCATATCGAAAGGGACCAGCCAATAAAATACTTATGCACTAAATCCTCAAAGCGTTACTCCACAATATTCATTATATATTAAAAGAGGCTTAATTTTCTATCTTTTCTACCATTTTCCTGAATTTTCTACCAATTTCCCTACTAGTTAAATCTGCCCCTACACACGACTACCTCATATCGAAAAAGATCAACCAACAAAACACTTAACTCGTGCACTCAATCCTCATAGGGATAGTCCTCAATCAGTCAATCTTTTTGGCTTAATTTCCTGTATTTCTACCATTTTTCTACTTTCCTATACCAAATTCGCTACTAGTTAGATCTGTCCTTACACACGACTAATTCCTACAGGAAAGGATAAGCCACAAGAACATTTGACTTGTGCACTCGAAATTCAGAGGTTAGTCTTCAATCTTCACCGTATCGTTTTTTTGGCTTAATTTTCGATCATTTCTACCTTTTTTTTTTTACTTTTTCTACCAAATTCTCTACTAGTTAAATCCGCCCCTACACAACTACTTCATATAAAAGGATGCCACGTTCACTCAATCCTCATAGGGTTAGTCCTCAATGTTCATTATTGACTTAGTTTTCTATCTTTTCTAACATTGTTCTACTTATTTCTACCAAAATTAGCTACTAATTGTATCCGCCCCTACACACGTGACACGACTACTTCATATCAACAAGAATTAGCCAATAGAACACTTAACTCGTGCACTAAATCCTCATAGGGTTACTCCTCAATGTTAATTATCTCACATACTTTATTTGCCATAAGTTCCTATGCATATAAGTGGACACATTATGTTCCTTATCAAATAATCAAGTCCATTCTAGCTCAAAGCATCAAGCCCCATGAAAACACATTAAAACTATGTGCACCTAATGAATTCCATAAGGCTTCGTACCAAATAAGTCATCATAGCTAAAATAATTCACATACTCAGCTCACACATCCCAAACGTGATTGCATCAGTGATTACACAAACCAAATAAACTCAAAGAAAGACTCAATCTTTCAATCCAATACATCACCCAATCATCCAATACCACTCAAACATCACAAATAACAAATCAAGGAGGTAGAAAAGCCATACTTGGGATCTTTACTCGACCATTGATGGTGAACCCATCACTCTGCCTGCAAAAAGACATGATTTTGACACAAACCCAGATATTATTATGGTGAATAAAACTCAAAAATCATACACTGCTAATTGTTACAGCTCAAACAAGAACATCAATCAATCAATCCATCAATCAAACAATCATAGGACATAAAAAGGCAAAAAGAGAGGAGAAAAAGACAAACCCAGATGAGAAGGCCAAAGTGGAGGGGAGAAGAATGCAAAGAGAGAGAAAAAGAAGGTGAGATTTGTTGATCGAAGCCATTAAAGAACAGACTAGTTTGATGCCAAGAGTTGAGTTCCAGGTGGTCAAAACTATAAAGCAACTCTTTATCTTATCAGACGGTCTGACCATAACTTATGATACGAGCTCTTATCGGACTACTCGCTTTTTTTAATAAATCAAGTCTTTAGAAATTTTCTCTACACCGTTTTTATTCTATTTAAAAAAAAAAAGTAAAGTTTAGAAAGCTCCTAAATATTACGAATGATCAGAAAAATTTAGAAAAGTAAGGTATAAACATACATACATTGTAAAAAAAGTTTGATAATTTCAAAAGTTCTATAAAAATAAAAATAAAATAAAAAATAGCAAAACAAAACAGTGTAGTGTGTCATTATAGATCAATTTTAAATGAGATTTTAAAGGGTCCACATGTCGTTTGCGTGTCAAAAAATCTTATTACAATTTCCCTCTTATTATTAAATATTAAATTTCACTTTTTACAATTTCTATAAGTCGGACCCAACTCGTAGTGATCCGACGACCGCGGAATTATTTGCCATTAGACTCAGCCTGACCCAACCTAAGTATAAATTGGCCTGACCAATCGATTGAACATGACTAGGCCTTATATTTTTTATTTTTTTTTGTGCATAAGGGAGGCAAGCCTCAACAATTAACTACGAGACAATGAAACGAGGTTGGGCTACACCCATAATGTCCACAGCGCGATTTGGAAGTTTGTAGAACTCCCTGATTCGCTAGCCAATCCGCTAGAGCATTAGCTTCACGGTAAGAATGAGAAAAGTGAACTCTCCATTCCTCCTTGTCCAACAACGCTCTGCAACTATCAATGACGATCTTGTGTTGGCCATTAACAGGCTCGTCCTTCTTCAATATGTTAACACAAGCCTCATTATCCATATAGACAACAATCCTACAATACCCAAGCTCCAAATAGAATTGCAAGCCACGCAAAAGAGCTAAGAGTTCAGTCTTCATACAAGAGCACACACCAAAGTTGGCTTGAAAGGCGCCTAGAAAACGACCATTACTATCCCGAAGGAGACCACCTCCCCCAGCAACACCAAGGTTCCCCTTTGCTGCTTCGTCGGTGTTAAAAGCCACCCAGTCATGTGGTGGAGAAGACCAACGAATGTACACTTGCTTGTGGAGTATCTTATTCGTGTCCCTCGAGACGCTCTTATCAAAGGCTGAGACTATTTTTTTTTTGTCTGAAAGGAGCGCACTAAGTCGCAGGTAAGAATCGAACCTCCAACCTCATGATTGGGGTAAGATAGCTCCAACCACTTGAACTAGTTCTCTTTTTAAGGCTGAGGCTATGTACAGGAACGTTCACCAAAGAAACATAGAAGTGTCCACTGGGATGACATGACTACGCCTTATACGAGATTATAAACTTTCCACATGAGCTTTTTAATATACGACTAACTAAATACTAATAATTCCAACTATGGCTAAATAAACAAAAATAACATTATAATTATACATTTTACTTAGTTGACACTAATGGATCAAAACTATATAAGGAAAATTCCGATGATTCGTCCCAAACCGTAACCAAAACCTTAAAAAACATTTAATCTTCCAAGTCATAATTAAAAGCTTAAATTGATAAAAACTACCTTTAAGTTTGCCGAATTTTGAAATTACTACCTTTCAAAA
>CAAKMY010043178.1:500-11541 GCA_901111285.1 Corrigiola litoralis | reverse complement strand
ATTCGTTGAATTTGATGAATTTGCACAATTGCTTGATCTTAGAGAGAGAATTTCGTAGGTTTTTAGAGAGAGAAGCTCTTGAGTTTAGAGAGAGAGAGAGAGAAAGTATTGATTTTATGATGATGAAGTACCTGGTTTTTTTTTGTTTTAATTCAGTGGGTTGGGTTGGGCTTTTGTTTTGTTTTAATTTGGTGGGTTTGATTGTGCCAGCTAGACTTGGGGGTATGGTAGCTACATACCCCATGGTCTATGATATAAGATTTGAATATCAAGTGTATGAGTAAAGTAAAGTTATGCCTTGGTTGGTGGGGACTTCCCAAATGCTTTGTGTCGGGTAGGCCTATTTGCTAGAATATCCTTATTTGTCATGAGGTTTTGGAGGATATACGTAAATTAAAGAGTAGTACGAGTTTTAAATTGGCCATTAAAGCAAACATGTGTAAATCGTACAATCAGATTCATTGCTCTTTTCTTAAAATCAGCGGTTACTCGGATGAATTTTCCAGTTAAGTGGATTCCACTCATTATGAATTGTGTCTCTATGGTTACATATCTTATGCTTTTTAATAGCAAATCTTTGTCTCATTTTCAGTCGTCTTGTTGGTTACAGTCATCGTTGACCGCCGGCTGACGTGGCCGGCAGTCCCCTAGCCACTGCCGGTCCACCCAGCCAGCAGTGTGGCTGGGCTACCGAGCCAACAGCCCGCCTCTCCCTTCTTTTTTTTCTTTTTTTTTTTTTTTTGCTTTTTGAATTTACATTTAGAAACCAATAAACCAAAAGAAAAATCATTTAAATTACATTAAAAAAATTGTACCTTTATTGGGGATTTATTCATTGATATACGATATTAAGTTCAATGTTTTTATTCAAAAGAGATATGTCCATGGTGTATATATACTAATAAAATTCATAAGGAACCTTCATTATTACTTTCCTAATTTGATTAGGAGACTAGTATTCCTAATCAATGTTAATTACTTTAAAGATGGATTAATTTAAGAATATATTTATAGCTAGGGTTATTTTGATAAATTACCCTTTTTAATGAGTCCTGTATTAGGTGGATGAGCGTTGTATTTAGACTCAGTGATATTGTATACTCTAATGAAAAAAAAAAAAGAAACCCATTGCTGAAAAATTACAGCGTCAATGGTGTCTTCGATGTTTTTTTCTCTTTATGATAAAATAAACAACATTAATTGAGGGAGATTATGCTTTTATTAGAGTGAGACCTACAAACCGAGGGGTCTCTTTTGGTTCCCCTTTTCCATCCTACATGATAAATTTCCCTGCAAGTACCAGTGTTTGCGCACTAACTCTCTTGCGGTCTCGCCTGTCCAAATCTCTTTCCCTCGAAGCGTTTTTTTCAAATGTTTATATTTCATGTTTTGATTGACCATGTATATAAGGGAGACATATCCAATATATATATACATCACTGTGGAAGCTAACCTGATCAAAGACCCAAAAAAATTGAGATGGTAAAAACAAAATTTTAATTCTAGTTATAGAGCGAAAGTTTTAGTTGCACATACCTAGTACTACAAAAAATGTACTATTAAGAAAATTGTAAAGTGAGATGCCTTCTAGCTGAAGCACTCAAACCGAGGATCCATTGAGATCACTCTTTTATATGAGATCACTTGAATCACCTTATGAAAGGAAAAATCTAATAGTTGTTTTTCGCAATCATATTTTTAGTAACTTAATAAAGTTAACAATTGAATTTCTTAAAAATATCCTTAGAGTCTTGAAACTTCTTTGGGAAACTCTAATGATCTTTTTCCGAAACACAAAAATAAATCCCGATAATAACTTTTTTACAACTATATTTTTCTCTTTCTTTTTTTCTCTTTTCATTCGTTAGTATTCCCATTGACCGCCAATTAACTTCCATTTTGCGGCGAACAATAACTCCTTCTGCACGTTTTTTCGCGAGGAATCCAAACCCGATCTTTGTTTTTCAAAAGTATTTTTTTCGAAAATCTAATAATGTTGTGATGTTTTGACTACGTTGGGGATGGGGGGTTGGGGAAAATTGCAAAGAATAGGGTAGTGGGGAGGGGGTGGACGACATGGGAGGATGGTGTGCTAGTGGACAGGGATAAGGTGCCGTGGTGGTGGTTAGAGGACTAAGAAACAAGCAAGAGAGAGAGAGAGGCGTGGAGAGGGAGACAGATATGGTGAGGGTGGGAGGAGTGAGATTGAGGAGGAATGTCTGTTCTTACGTTTTATGTTTCACTTTGTTTTTTTTTTTTTTTTAACTTTTATCTGACCAACAATGCACAATAATGTTTTCAGTTAGATAATAATTGGAATAATATTTAGTATTTATTACTACGTTATGCGAGAAATATCGTACTTATAATCTTGCAAGGAAGTTAAATTTGAGCTAATATTAAAACATATATATTATGTTTAAGTGGGATTATCATACTCTTATTTAAAGTTGTTAAGCTTTTGAAGAGAAAATAAAAAAACTTAAAAGATATATAAGGACTTAGGCGAAATAATGGTAACAAAAACGAGTTTGAAATTTGAAGTGGTATGATTTGCGTAAGACATTCTACTTTGATGTATTTATGTATGTCTCTCGGTGTCCGATCATCTTTAAGGCCCATGCACCTACTTAGATATATATTTTTTGGGCATGGTTTAGTTCATTAAGTTTTGAGTCCGGAAATAGAATAGGTAGTTTTATGTGGAAAACAATTTTGTGAAGTTTGATTGAAATTTTTTTGACATGACTAGCTATCAAAGATTAAGTGAAGTCAATATTTTAGGTCAACAATTATTACTGACATAAATGACATAAATTGAGCATCTAAACCTATTTATGTGTGCAATACACGTGATAGGGTAGCCGAGAAAGATGGTATTGATGAGGTGAAAATTGAGTTTGCGATGAGGTGGATGAACATATGACAATCTTCGTGTTTGCAATGCTTCTTATAATTAGATTTAGAGGTGATCTTAAATGATTGTTGATATCACATGATCTCACTTGAGAGAGCGTCCAAGTAAAATGAAGATTTCTCATTAAAAGTCGGAAAAATGAAATTGGGTTCTAAATTATACCCATATGTTTATTTATTTTTGAGTGTGATAATGGATAAGCAAATAAGAGCAAAATAAGATATCGACAAGAGAAAATGTTCTTCTATGTTTTTAGGGTAAGTAATTTGATTGATGATATAACAAAAATGACAATGGTAAAGGGGTGTTTAAAAATATCCGATTCAAAAATGGCCAAATTGATCCGAAAAATAGGATATCCGATGTGCCTTTTGGATTTCCGATATTTCGGAACGGGTATATGAAAATCGGATATTTCGAATGGGATTTTTCTGATTTCGAATATATGACATATCTAGAAATTCCATAAAAATAAAAAAATCACAAATAAATAACCGAAATTTCTGGAAAATATATTAAAAATTCTGTAAACCTAATCTTTCACTGTCATAGTCCCATATGAAATGGTCACCTTTTTGTATTGTAATTTATTTGCAAATTTCTATTTTCGTGGACTCGATGCATTTAGAGTTATACTCATTGTAATTCTTATAATTTGATTATTTTCAAATAATAGATTATCCATAAATTATTAGGAGAGACCGTATACTTTTATCATAAAAGTAGACCAACTTTTTACAAGCTAAATTTTCTTAAGCTCCTAAAAGCCTAAATTGAGTCGTACATTTATATGTCTTTATTGGGCCAGCATGGCTTGGTCTAATTTTATAATAAAAGTAGACGGTCTCTCCTAAGACTAGTTGTAGATTATCAGACCTGAAAATTTTTGATCCGGAATTTTGAATTTATACATCCGAACACCCCTATTATTAATGATTTTACTATTATTTGTCATTAGCTCATTATCCTTTGTTGTTCTTATAATAATAATAATAATAATAATAATAATAATAATAATAATAATAATAATAATGAGCTAAACTACTGAACTAAACTAAACCATTGATCTAAACTAGTGAACTTAAAACTACTGAGCTAAATTGAAATGAATTAAAGTAATGAGCTAAACTGAACTGAACTAATGAGCTAAAATGAACTAAACTAGTGAACTAATCTGAACTAATGAGCTAATCTGAACTAATATAATGAACTAAACTAGTGAACTGAACTGAACTAATGAACTAAACTAGTGAACTGAACTGAACTAATGAGCTAAAATGAACTAATATAATGAACTAAACTAGTGAACTGAACTGAACTAATGAACTAAACTAGTAAACTGAATTGAACTAATGAGCTACACTGAACTGGACTAAACTGAATTGAACTAATGAGCTAAACTGAACTGAACTGAATCGATGAGCTAAACCAAACTAATAAGTTAAACTGAACTGAACTAAACTTGTGAACTAATCTAAAGCAAACTAATGAGTTGAACTAAACTAAACTAGTGAATTGATTCAAACTGAACTAAACCAACTGAACTAAAATAGTGAACTGAACTGAACTAATGAGCTAAACTAAACTGAACTAATGAGCTAAACTGAACTGAACTAAAGTAGTGAACTAATCTGAACTAATGAGCTAAAATGAACTGTGTTACCGAACTGAACCATTGAGCTAATCTTGTGAACTAAAATAGTGAACTGAACTGAACTAATGAGGTAAAATGAACTAATGAGCTAAACTGAACTGATATAATGAGCTAAACTGAATTGAACTGAACCAATAAGCTAAACTGAATTGAACTGAACTAATGAGCTAAACTGAACTGAACTAAACTAAACTGAACCAAACTAATGAGCTAAACTGAACTGAACTAAACTTGTGAACTAATCTGAAGTGAACTTGTGAGTTGAACTGAACTAAACTAGTGAACTGATCAGCACCGAACTGAACTTGTGAACTTTATTATTATTATTATTTTTATTGTTATTATTATTATTATTATTATTTTTAATAATAATAATTATTATTATATTGAGGATGTTGTAGGGTTGTTGAAGCGGATTTAGAAGTTCTCCATGGCTCAAGATGTTGGTGCACGTGCTGCTGCTTATAAATTTACTAGAATTAGTTTCGCTATAGCTGGAGGAGTGGGGGCCTAGTTTGTGTCTCGGCTCCCATCTAACTCTGTGTATATGTTTATTGTTATTTATAATAATGATAATAATAATAATAATAATAGAAAAAAAATAATAATAATAATATTAATGAAACAACAACAACAACAACAACACAAACAATAACAACACACAAACCAACTCGGCCCAATCTAGGCCGAGCACGCAAGCACGACCTGAACAGTAAACCGCGGCCCAACAGAGGACCCGAGTCGCGCTGCGCTGAAGCCCGCGCGCCATCACGAGCCACCATATGCGGCTGGGCAGCAGCCCTAGTGTGCGTGCAGCAACGTGCTTAGGCGCGTGGTCTCGCAAACAAACCCTCCCTTCCTCGGTTCACCACCGAACCACCCGCCCGACACCATCACACCACCATACAGCCCTACCGTGGCCCAAACAGAACATCACAATCACACAAAACCCGACAACAAGCCCTAGCCTATGCGCATGAGACCATAAAACCCTAAAAACCCTAACACTAACACTAGAAACCCTAACCCTCATGCAACAAATATAAAATCATGGCTAAAACAAACCTCATACCATTAAAACCATAAACATATTGAGCATAAAACGTTAAGCATGATAAAAAAATAACAAGGGTTCTTTTTAAAACAAAAACTTTTTTAAATATACTTTAAACATGTAGAGTAGTAGGAAATACATTAAAATAAGACTAGGAAGGGTTTAACCAGGCTTACCAAGCTTGAAAAGATAAATAATAGTGAAGGAGTGAAAAGGAAGAAGAGAGACAACCCTAAAACTTTTCTCCTTGGCTTGAAACTTAAGTACATTGAAGAGGAATAGAGTATTTTTTTCCTTAGTTTTTTTTTTTTCTTATCTCTTTGTTAGGACGGTTTGAGGGATAAAGGGGATGGGTTTTTGCCCATCTTGTCCTTTTCCTAGCCCAAAGATGTTTAAAACGATTAAAATACAATCCCAACAAATTCCAATGTAAAATAAATCCCGATACATTATAAAACATTGTAATAAAATACAACACAACATTTTAAGGCTTTGAAAGTTTAGAATAAATTAACGAGAAGTCATTTGATAATCAATACGTCAAATAACTTTAAAATGAGGAAAATATACTTTATTTAAGGAAATAGTCTTTCAAACACGAACGTACTTTAATTCTTTAAAAAAAAGAAACAAGGATCAAAGAGGGTATTCACCTTACTAGCATAGCCCATTCAAGAAGTCTATGAAGATCTGAAGAATGAAGGGACCCATGTGGTCTTAGATTAATGATGGGGTAAGGGGAGAAAGGAAGCGGGAATGGTGTTAATTCCACCAAGGATATGCCCACATACTCCAAGAATGCATGTGGTTGAAGCATCAGATTCATTATTTATTGAAAAAGGAAGCAATCCCCAAGAGCATGATAGCAAAGGAGAAGTTCTTCCCTAGAAGAAAATATGGACGACGCCAACAGAGGAACTTTTATGCAACGGTCAAGAGCGTTCATCAGTACATCGAAGTGATCAGTGACGGATGTATGTTCATGGGTACGATGTCCGCGGACACCAGAAAGCGAATTTTTTTTTGGGTTTTAATGCAATTTTAATGCTGAAAAAATTAAAAAAATATAAATTTCATATTAAATGCTATTGAATTATATGAGGAGGACACCGAAAACATAAAGGGGCACCGAAAAATAACTTTTTGGATCCGCCACTGGAAGTGATCGAAGCTCCGACTATGTATCAGAGCCCGTTCCTCTGGGAGTAGGTCCCGGAAGATCTCTGAAGAAACATCATAGAAGCAGTGTGTGTGGTCCCGTCTCGAAGGGTTCCGCTATAGCCAAACAAGGTAAGTAAATGTAAGAATTTTTATTTTTTGTGGTACTTTAAGTGCATTGGTAATGGTCTCGGCGAACCAAATTCAGAAGCAATTTTACGCCACTTTAATGAACCGAATTGTGAATTTAAAGTTTCTATGTCAAGCTTGCATACAGGAGAGCATGTTTAGGCCTTAACATGGTATAATCAAAGGTTGCAATACGATAAAAATCAAGCTAGAAGTTGGCTAGTCCACATTATTTCCCATAAGAATTTCGTCAAACATCTTATGTGGGCAAGGAAATTCAACAAAAACATTCTTAGGATGTTTAGGAAGCATACCCGAGCAATGAAGACGAGGTTAGAACGGTGTGTCGCTGAGTCTTTGCAAAGAATTCTTTTCATTCTTGGGAAAATTCTTAGTGTTTGCGTAATACACTTGTGGTTGCTCCATTTGAGATTCCTAATCACGTTCCTTGTAGTTTCCTTATGGTGTGGGGACGAAAATGGAGGAATTTGGTTGAGAAATAAGAGAATAGGGTTAAAAAGTCAAGCTTGAGAAGTACTTGGGTCTTCTCGGCTATGGAGGAGGTCGAGCAAGGGGATGAAGGAAGGAGAAAAAAAGGAAATTTGGAGGTGTAGATATCGTAATCCGTCGTTGTCGGTTAACCATACCCGGTGATGAGACAACGTGCTTGTCGTGCCATTTGGATACAGTTCTCGGATTTTCCTTAGCACTTTGTTTGGTTTTAAAATGGTATTCGAAGGGTTTTTAGACGTATTTAAGTTAACTCGGAAGAGATAAATTCGTCTTGAGGAGTTTCGTTCATAAATCAAGGTAGTGACCTTCACCGCGACCTTGATTTAAAACTCCATTTATTTGTTTAAAGAATATATGGTGAAAGTTAATGTCGTGAGCGTTAATTTAGTGATCCAGGGAATTTGTAGTAATTTTCGAGAGTCGTAAATAATGTTTTAAAGGTAAAATATGAAACAACCTCTCATGGTACAGGTTTTGTACTGTTGGTACCAGTTTTAGATTCGACAATATGAATTTAGGACTTGCGGTATACGAAAATAGAAGATTCTACGCTTTAAAACCTCGGCGGTACAACATCTTTATTGGCGGTACATCTTCTGTACCGGCGGTAGGGATTTGTTGGTTCGACGGTACGGATTTCGTACTTTCGAGGGATTTTGGAATTTTTCCATATTTTCTGTTTAGGTCGGATTTTTGACCAAATCGTGTCAATCCCCTCTGCCTATATGAAGGGACCCTGGCACCCTTCAGAAAATAAGTTCTTCACATAATTCTTGAAGGCTTCTCTCTCTCTAACCTCTCTTTACTTTCTCTCTCTAAAGTTTAATAAGTTTTTTAAAATTAGTTCCATGAGGGCTTGATGGGTCCGAGTTTCGTTCGACGGCACGATTGTGTAGAGGCAAAAGGTTGCTACCTGAAGGTAATGTTTTGATTATCATTTTTAAGTGGTTTGATGTGTTCTAATTATCGTTCTTGTTAGGATGCATGTTAGGTTTATTTTATTGTCATTATGCATGTAAATAGTCGTTATGCTAAATAAGTGGTCGCTAGATTTAGTTTAATTATGTGATGTGATCGCGTAAATAAGAATCATGTAAAAAACTTAGTATTGTAGTTATTTATCGCTTTCACGCATGTTTGTTTGGTATGACACACACAAAGATTAAACTTAATTTAACTCAAAGCTGTTGAAATAAGGTAATTACTCCAGAACTCGTTATGTGGATTGGTGCCTAGGATTGAACGGAGTCGTGTACATGTAACATATCAACTTATTCCTAGTTTTGGTGTTATATTTGGTTTTTTGTTCAAGTTAAATTGTTTGTTAAAAGAAAACCTTTGAAGTTAGGACTTATGGTTGTGTCCCTCGGTTTGTTCCTCGGTTTTTGTAAAAAGACCATAAGTTGTATGTTCCGTTGTATTTTCCTTGTTTCATGAAACAAGTTGGCGACTCTAAATTATTGGAAGTAAATTGCTCAGTGTAACAAGGTCCCTAGACATGTTCTTCTCTTCCGGGAGAGGGATTTTTCGATATGCCCGGAAACGGGATCATGTCTAAGCACCCTTTACGTTCGCGTGGAGGGAGTTTTTAAAGGGGTCCTTACAATGGAGACTCTGCTGGGGATAGTAGAGAGTAATTACCTGAAAAAATAGCTTTATTTTAAATTTTATTTAATCGTTGTGTGTATCATACTGCATTTGTTTAGTAACAAAACCCTTTACCCCGTGGAGCTTGCACGCAGACTTAAACGTTTCCACGATGGGTTAAAGCTTTGCAAGAATACCTCCAACTCACGATACTTCCGGTTTTTTCCGGAGACAAAGGTAGATTGGTTTTCTTTCCAAGCAGATTGATAGCCGACTCCTTTGAATTGTGGGAACCTCGCGAACACGAACCCCCCGACTGCATAGACGGCATTTTGCATGATCGAATGTGTGAGATTATGATGGATAAACCCCCTTTTGCATGCTTCAATCACTATCCCTATTTGATACGTGGAAAACATGATATATGATTTCCCTTCCCCTTTTCCTATGTAGGAATAGTTTTGGCGTAGATGACTTAGGAAGCATGACCCATCCCTACCGTACCACGTTCATTCATTGTCTAAGATGTGTCCTATAACTAGATAATGATATGATGACAAAGTGTCGTCACCATCGCCTTTTATTAGAAGCTTATGACGCTAGCAAGTATTATTGTATAATTAAGGGATAACATTGTATAGAGAGGTATGACCGGTTGGCACGTTGTGGGAATTTTTATTTGAATATGTGGTTGTTCTAGTAACATGTGGGTTAGGGTTCCTTTTACGTTGATATAGGGAATATAATTGAGTCATTACCTAGTGGACGCCTCTTAGAATTGTCTACCCCAATTGAGTCTAACCCGATGCATGTGAAGCCTTTATGGGATAATTTTTTCCCCAACCTGTAAAAACATTGGGACGTACGACTTTTGAAAAAGGGATAGAGGCCGTTTGTTGAAGATCATCCAAGAAGGATTCCCCCCCTCAACCTCGTAGAAGAACTAAAAGTTTATTGATAATGTCAGGAGGTGATGAAGAGTTGACACCCGAATAGGCAATGGCTAAGATGAAGGAGTAATGAGAAACAATGATGACAACCCAAGCTGAGTTAATGGGTCACTTGAAGACTTTGGAGGATAAATGCAAGACTAGAGAAGATATTATTGTTACCCTAAAGAAGGGTAATGAGAGTGACGATGATGGGAGTTCTGTAGTTGTTACCGTGGAAGCACCTGAATTGAGGTCTGAGGAGAGTTTTTAGCTGAAAGAACTCAAGCAAGCTCTGAGAAAGAGTGGTTTGCTTACAGACCATTTTATTGACAGAGAAATGTTGAGACACCAGGGAGGTGCTTATCTTCCGAAAATATTTGAGATGCCAAAAATACCTGAGTATACTGGAAAGATCTTGGCTAAAACTCATGTTCATAAATTTATGATCACGATGCAGCTGAAAAGTGTTGATGAGAGCCTGTGGCCCTCCTTTTCTCCTCATACCTTGAATGATCAAGTTAGTCAATGGTTCTTTCAGTTATCTCCCGAGAAGGTGAAGACTTGGGATCAAGTTTAGAATGAGTTCTTGATGCAGTATGGATATGGCACCAGGGTCACTCTCATCATTGTACGTTATTTGGAAGCTTGCACCCAAAAGCCATGAGAGAAGTTCGTGGAATTTCTGGAAAGGTGGAGAAGTATTGTTATCCACATGATGAACCGTCCTGGAACACATGTCCAAATCACGACCGTTATGAAGAATCTTACTCCTGAATATCAAAAATACATGAAGATGCGAGTTTATCATGACTAGAACGATATGCAAGTGTTCGGGATACTGGTAGATGAGACCGTGGCGGCAACCCCTCCTACCAAGACTTGTGATCGACCTACCTTCAAGGGAAAGAAGCATGTAGGGAATAATGGTACTAGCCTACTCCTGATATGCCTGTTGAAAGGAGAAGAGCCAACTACAACTGTGAGCGCAACGGGACCCCCACGTTAACCGTATAATAGTGTTGTATGTGGATGTAGGGAGGGTCACGCTCGGGAACCACCACTTAGAGGCAGCTGCTGGAAGGGCTAGGGGCCCTTGA
>CAAKMY010043177.1:0-26770 GCA_901111285.1 Corrigiola litoralis | reverse complement strand
GGAATTGGTGTTGGTGGTGGTGATGAAATTGGTGGTGAAAGGATTGGTGCCGGTGGTGGTGACGCAATTGGTGGTGGAAGGATTGGTGCTAGTGGAGGTGTAAAAGGAATTTCTGGTGGCGGTGGTGGTGATGCAACTGAGGATGGAAGGATGGGTGGTGGTGGTGGTGATATGGGGATGGGTGTTGGTGGTGGGGGTGAAGTTGGTATTACAGGTGGTGAGCTAGGAATTAATGGCGGTGGTGGTGAAGGGGTCAGTACTGGTGGTGGTGGCGCCAACACTACTGGAGGTGGTGGTGATGGGGATGGCAAAAATGGTGGCGGTGGGGAAGGTACCAAAGGTATTGGTGGTGGGGCTGTTGATGGTGGTGGTGGTGAAGGCACTAGAGGAGGCGGTGGTAGAGCTGGTGGTTCAATTGGTGGGGGAGGGAATGCAATTGGAGGTGGCGGGGTTGGTACCAAGGGTGGACTCATGATAGGCAGAGAAGGTGTAACAGGTGGTAATGGTGGTGGTAGCGGTGGCACGCTAGGTGGTAAAGGTCTTGGTCTAGGCTGAAATGGATTATCAGGAGAAGATCGTTTAAACGGCCACTGCCCACAGCTAGCAAAAAGATACTGATACAACGGATCACATTTAGAGTCTCCATTTGTCTTGCTACTGCTGCTGCCTGGCCGAGGTTTATGAGTACCACTACTTCCTCCTCTTTTGGTCTTACTAGTTCCTCTCTTCCTCTTTGCTTTGCTGTTTCTTGTTTTTGTTTGTGTTATGCCTTCTGTGAATGCTGGAGTAATCAAAAGTAATGCTAGAACTATTATAACCAGTGTCTTTCCTTTCATTTCTTTTTTGGGTGCTTTTTATGTTTGTGCTTTCGTGGTTTGATAATTCCTCTTGTATTTATTTGACAAAAAAAGTGCAGTTTTTTTTATATACATATTTTCAATCTCTACTATTATTGCTGTCTTGCTGGTACTTTGAACTAACAACTTAAATGTGAAAGTTAGTACATTCATGTGGCTGAAATTTAGCATTTCAATGGGTATGGTCTTCGTAGTTAGTTGCAGAGTAAAGCCCAGAAGAAGGGACTAGAAAGAATGAAGTTTTAGGATTTCAACCATTTATTGTGGTTGCAGCCGATCAGAGATATTAAGGTGTTGATTTAGGGAAATGAAGTGTAAATGGATGCTCTAGATTTGTGTGCCGTCCGTTGACAAGCTTCCTGGAATAGAAAGATGGTTGTCAACAATGAAGTAGGCTAGATTCTTATGTAAAAGTCAATCTTTTTGCCTGCCATCTCCTTTGGCAATTATAATGCCAAATGTGAAATAAATCCCATAGTTATATTTATTTGTTAATCGAGGAAATGGAAATAAATGACCTGCAATTTTTTCTTATTTTCTTTTTACGTGTGCGTTTGTGTGAGGTTAGTGGCCTGCATTTCCTAGGACATTGTGTAGGAAAAGGGTTTAAAACAGTTTTTGTTAACGGGTGTAGAGGATACAATGCAAGGTGTAAATAAGCTACCACTTGTAATGTCTGACACGATTTTAACTAGATTTGAACGGGTAAGCATATATGCATTCTCTCTAGGATAAGCTACAATCCTAACAATGCATGATGTGCGTGATAAATGTCTCTGAAGTGCAAAGAGAATTGATGAAGAGTTCAAACGTATGTCCAGGGTCATATTCACGGCTAATGAAGAGAGACTAGCTATTCTTTGCTTTACTTGCCATTGTAGATCATAATTAATCTGTGATAACGTGCACACACTACAATTGAAATTAGTAAAATCAGAAGAGAATCCTTATTAACATATCTATTTGCAAACTATCTACTTCTAAACAGAAATGGCACAAATTTTACTTCGTAGCATTCTATGAGCATAAATACATTTGTTTTCCGTTGATCCTGAACCATGATCATGTACACATTTTTTATTATCTAGCTGATGAGACACACAAATAACTCTACAGAGCTTCTGATCAAATATTACAAAATACAAGAGTCTAGTCAGACTGTTTTATAGTCCTCAGGATTGTGTGGAAATGGAGTTGAGGGTGGAGAGGATACGACTGCTGTTAAGGAACTCTGAACTGTGTCACTAGAAGGCGTCCAGATCGGTGGATAGTCTTCACCATCTGACGGCGGTGCAGAGAACCACGGACCAAGAAACGGCGGTATATTGCTCGAATCGCCACCACTACCGACAGGAGGTCCTACCCATGGCCAGGCTATTGGTGGTTGATTCCCGTCTCCAAATGGCGGTGTATTGAAAACACTACCAGTGCTGCCAGGAGGTGCTTCCCAGGGCCAGGTAATTGGTGGCTGATCAATATTTCCATCCCTTGGCGGAGGAGGTGAAGCTTCTAGTGGTGTCCATGGTGGAAACACAAACCCTACTGGTGAAAAAGGTAACAGCGGCGGTAGTAATGGAGGCAACATCACAGGAGGAAATTGAAATAGTGGTGGTGAAGCTGGGACATTCGGGGGTTGCGGGGACAATGTTACAGGTGGTGGCAAGGGTGGCGAAGTCGACAATGGTGTTGGTGGTGGAATTTCAATAACTGGTGGTGATGGCTGGACAAAAGAGGGTGGCGGCAGCGGCAAAGTAGTCGCTGGCGGAGTTAAGGGTGGTGAAGTTGCCGCTGGTGGAAGTTCAATGATTGGTGGTGAAGAAGGCATCACAGGCGGTGGCGAAATAAGTGGTGATGGAAATCCAAGAATTGGTGGTGGTGATGAGACTGATTGGGGTGGTGGTGTCGAGGGTGGCAATTCAAGAATAGGCGGTGGAGATGGGACTGATGAGGGTGGTGGTAGCAGAGTTATTGATGGTGTTGTGGGTGGCGTTGGCAATCCTAGAATTGGTGGTGGAGATGGGACCGATATGGGTGGCGGTAGGAGAGTAATTACTGGTGTTGAGGGTGGTGATCCTAGTATTGGTGGTGGAGATGGGGCTGATAAGGGTGGCGGTAGCAAAGTAACAGCAGGCGGTGCCGAGGGGGGAGATAGGACTGACAAGGGTGGTGTCAAGGGTGACAATCCAAGAATTGGGGGTGGAGATGGGACTGACAAGGGCGGTGGTGATAACAATGTGGATGGCGGTAGCAAAGTAATTGGTGGGGTTGAGGGTGGTATTGGCAATCCAAGAATTGGTGGTGGAGATGGGACCGACAAGGGTGGTTGTAGAAGAGTAGTTGATGGTGGAGATGGGGCCGATGAGGGTGGCGGTAGCAAAGTAACAGCAGGTGGTGCCGATGGTGGAAATCCAACAACCGGTGGTGGAGATGGGACTGGCAAGGGTGGCGGTAGTAAAGTCACTGGCGGTGTAGAGGGTGACGATGGCGATCCAAGTATTGGTGGTGGAGATGGGACCGATGAGGGTGGTGGTAGCAAAGTAATAGCAGGCGGTGTCGAGGGTGGCAATCCAAGAGCTGGTGGTGGAGATGGGACCGGCAAAGGTGGCGGCAACAATGTACCTGGTGGTGTCAAGGGTGGCAATACAAGAATTGGTGGGGGAGATGGGACCATCAGCAATGGTGGTGAGGGAGTGATGAGTGGTGTTGATGGTGGAAATCCAAGAACAGGTGGCGGAGATGGAATTAAAGATGGTGGCGGCGGCAGCAAGGTTAGTGGTGGGGATTCAAACACTGTCGGTGAAGAAGGGATATCCGGTGGTGGTGTCAAAGAGGGTGGCGTTGAAGATGGTATAGAAGGTGGAAGTTCAACTGTTGGGGGTTGAGATGGCACCAAAAACGGTGGCGGCGGCAGTAAAGTAAGTGGTGGGGATAATGGTGGCGATTCTAAGACTGCTGGTGAAGATGGGACAACCGAAGGTGGTTGCAACGGTGGAAGCTCAAGTATTGGGGGTGGAGCTGGGACTGAAGAGGCTGGTGGTGGGAGTAGTGTTTGTGGTGGCGATAATGGTGGTGACTCAAACACTGTTGGAGAAGATGGGACCGCTGGTGGTGTTGGTAGGGGAAAAGTAAAAGGTGGCGGCAAGGGTGGAAATTGAAACAATGGTGGTGATGGAACCAGTGGCGGTGGTGGTGGAGATTCAGATACTGATGGTGCAGACAAGGTTGGGGGAGGCGGCGGCGAGGGAACAAGTGGTGGCGGAAGGATTGGTGGTGTTGGGGACAGTGTTGGAGGTGACGGCGGTGTCAATGGCAGTGCTGGGGGTGACGGCAGGGCTGGTGGTGTTGGGAACAGTGTTGGAGGTGACGGCGGTGACAATGGCAGAGGTGGAGGTAATTGTGGCGGTAGCAGCGGTGGTGGAGGTAATTCGACTGGTGGTGGTAGTAGTGGCGATGGTGGGGGTGAAAGTGGGAGTGGAGGCGGTTCAACCGGAGGCAAGTTGATTGGTGGGGAAGGAGGTGGTAAAGGTGGAGGTCGTGGCTTTGCGAGAAATGGATTATCAGGGGAAGCGGAAGTAGGAAAAGGCCACTGCCCACATATGCCAAACAAGAAGCTGTAAAATGGGTCACAGTTAGAGCCTCTTTTTAATCTTCCTCTGCCTTTTCCTCTTCTGCTTCTTTTCTTTCTATTATGGCTGTTTGATCTCTTATCTTCTTCTGCATCCTCTTTTCCTTGTTGGGAGCTTCTCTTTGGAAGAGTATCGGCTTCTGTTAGTGCTTGGGTAATCAGCAGCAGTGCTATTATAATTGCTATCACTATACTTGTTTTCATGGCTACTGGAATATTTTGGGGTGGTTTTAGTTACCCTGCATGGTTGTTGATCTAGGTTCATACTAGTACATGAATATTTATTGATAAAGTTTAGGTTTTCAATTATAGTTTTATCTCTTGATGCCAAATGTCTGTTTTGTAACTTTCTTACAGAATTTTTGCATACAAAAAAAAAAAAAAGTACCTCAAAAATGGAATCATGTGCTGAGTGGAGTGAATGCATAACACCCAGACTATTTCCTCAACTCTCTTTTGTAAATGTTTCATTCCCGCAAATAGAAGCTAGGCTTCTATATGCATGTGACAAAGTTCTATTCATTTGTGATCGAGAAATGTTTGGCTTTTTAATCTGAGTTGTGCAATCTGCTCACAAAAAATATATATTCAATATTAATGTGGACATTAATCGTCAGAATTTTTTAAGTTAGGAGTCTAGAATATGGAAAAACATTTTAGAGCAATTGCGACTAATTCTATTTAAGCACTTGGTATGATGCTTTTATATTCAAGGATCCCTATTGCGTATATTAATAGCTTACACTTAACTTCAGAAAAGTTTATGCCAGAGTTTTCTTCCTTTTAGCAATTGTAATGAATTTTAACTATTTGGTAAGCTTATTTTGGTTTCAAGAAGAGAACAATTTTTACATGGGGCATCTGTTTTCTGGGATATGTTCAATATAAATGTTTGCAGTTACTAAGTTTTCTGTGGGCGAGCCACCTGACGAACTGGCTAGACAATTACTAAGTTTTAGCAGCTTCTGAATGTAGAGGCTTTCGAGGATATGTAGTTGACAGCTTTGGGGTGGCTATTCAATGTTACCCTTGTTTTGCGTGCCTTAAAATTCATTTCTATTCTGTGTTTGAAGCTTGATCTTGCTTGAGGTTATGCATGTAAGTGCTTGTCTAATTCTCATGCTACCTGTTTAACTGGTAAAGTACTCCATGACTATATCAAGGGTGAAAATTGATGTTTTGAGTTCTGATACTTAAGCTATTTATATCCCCTGTTTACGACTCTTGCAAGATTTTTAGTCATAACTTAAAGAGTGAAGGGGCTCTACAGCCCTTTCTTATACTTTCCAGTCAGATATAAAAATCAGAATTCATGCTCAGATATACCTCCAGATTTCAAAAATTCAGTATGAATCCATGCGCTGCACAGTTTGAAGTCAAATAAGTCTGCTCTTTTTGATTCCATAAGTCGTTGTACTGGTTTAAGAGTAGCCTTTTAGTTTAGCAGCTTAATATTGAACATGTTTGTTTCGAAATGATGTTTTGAGCTGTTAGTCCTCAAAGAATAAACACTGATTCAAGTGTTGGATATTTAGTCAGTCTAATGAGCTTGGCATGGATAGACTTTAGTGCCTTACTGCCTCATGTAGCCATTAATGCCAGTGGTCCAGTAGCTTCAATCTTGACTGATGAAAACTTGCAACAACAATGCTTTAGGAAGAATAAACTATTGTGGACTGTGCCTCACTTGGTGTTTTTCTTCTGTTTGCATTTGTTACTTAGCTCCTCGCTTATTTGTAGTGCATGTTTCATCTATAGAACTTCTGCGTTTGGTTGTGTACCAAATGAATATTGTAAGGGGAAAGGTTGTTTTGTCAATGACTACAAGCTCAAACACATGATATTGTAAGGGGAAACTTTGTTTAACCATTTGCTTAATCGTAGTTAGCAGATAAACTATTGCTAATGAACCATCATGATCAAGGCAGACTGTTTTTTTTTTTTTTTTTTGTCAGACACCACCGCAAATTCAAGGCAGACTGTCAATGTAGTTGTACCAAAACAGTTGAGCACCGGGAAAGGGAGGGGGGGGGGGGGGGGGGGGATCTTGTCAAAGGNNGGAGTATCTTGTCAAAGGCTCTGCTAAACACAGGTGAAGAAGAAGGATTCCTCTTCACTAAACAAACCACCACCTAACGATATCAGTATCATTTTCTTGCTGTTTCATCTTCCATGCTCTTTCCCTGCACAGCTCACTCGCTAGTTAATCTTTCTTTGGTGGTTGGGAGGCTTTCTGCTTCATATATCAGTATATAGATATGCAACCAAACATGTGAGGCCATTGAAAAATAGCTGACACAGATGAGTCTAAACCATGAAGGATGGTGTGCAGACAAGGAACGTAGTAAACTAGCAGTCTGGCAAGAAACTCTTTAGTCAGATGGGAAATAGCCAAATTAGAGACACATATCCATTTTTTGGCATAGTATGCTTCCGTGTACTTTTATGATAAAAAAGCATATATTCCAAAACTTGTTGTAAACGCATACTCCGTATGTGTTGAGCTTTTTTTTTTTTATGAAAGTTTAGCTTTATTAAAGGCCATAAGCCACAATCGGAAAAGCTCAAAACGAGCTGAACCATATGAGAGTATACATCATCAAAAATCACCAACAAATGAATCTAAAAGCAATTACATCCATTGAAGTGGAACGTGGACGGAGATTGAGGATTTAGTTTTTATAGGTGATTTTGTTTATTAACCATAAGTTATGGTCGTTCACAAATTTTTAGTTATCATGCGGTCGTGCCAAAAACAATATGAACACTAGGCGCCATTTTGAAATATGAAACCGTTCCCTAAAACCTTGATCGCATGTTTTTCTTATTATCAGTTACACCATTCATCAACCAACTACTCCATGATCTCCCTGTCCACTTTTCCACCCTAGTCATGTTCCTATATTTTCCCACGTCAATACTTTTCTTTCTTTTTCTGCTGTTTACATGTCTGACAAAAACAAACAGTTCCTACAAAATTACACTTTACTGCATCAGATAAAAATTATTAAAAGAGTATCATCGTAGTTTTAACAGAAAGTCTCAAATCCCCAGTTCAGCTATGTTTAAGTTGTTGTCCAAAAAAAAAAAAAAAAAAAGCTATGTTTAAGTGTACACTTGTAATGGTGCTCTACTTGTTACATGTTTGGCTACTTTCCACCTTGTTTTCAGTTGTAACAAGTGAACAAGAAGTGCCCATTGCCCCAGTTTACGACAACGTTCAACCTCCTTCAGGTACCACTTCCCTGTTTAATACCAACATTGATATAACTTAGATTAAACATGTATCCTAGGAATTTCCCAAATGTGAGTTAGTTCAACATGTGCATGTGTTAAGACTTACATTAGTGTCTGTGCTTTTTCTGACCTGTTAACCTGTTTTTTTTGAATGTTTTTTATGATGGGTGGTGAAATTTTGGTGCAGGAATGACTGATGGTGTAGTAGAAAACCACAGAGATACAAAGCAATTACTTCTCATATCACTTGCTGTTCTTTGTGTGCTGCTGATACTTCGACATATCTGATCTTGGGTGTTTCTTGTGACAATATACAGTATGTGATCAATTCGATAACCATCCGTAGTCCTGTACTCACATCGATGAATACATTGTCAATAATATTTTCTTCCGCGTGTGTACTAGAACTTCTTGGGTAAATGTTTCTCATAGTCTCTTATCACCTCCTTATCTACAGAGGAGGAGACAATTTTTTTTGGCCATTTATTTAATCGTTGTTATCAGATAAACCATTGATAAGTAACAAATCATCATAATCAAGAGCCTCTACGAATATTGTCAATAAATTAAAACTGTACAACGACAGTAAAGCACTGGGATGGTAGGGGAGCCTGTCCGAGGCTCTGCTAAAAACAAGCCAAGACTTGGATTCCGCTTTGCTAAACAAACAACCACCTAACGACATCATTATCATTTTCTTTCTGTTGCATCTTCCATGCTCTTTCCCTGTGCAGCTCACTAGTTAATCTTTCTTTGGTGGTTGGGAGGGTTCTCTTATACTCCGTAGATTACATACTGTATATGCAACCAAACAGGAACCGAGGACGTTGAAGAATAGCTGAATTAGAATATTAGATGTAAACCATGAAGTCCGGTACAGACCAAGCGAACTAGTAGCCCGGCAAGAAGTCCTCAAGTCTGATGGTTAAGCACCAATCGGTCATTTCGACAGACGTACGTTGGCTGGTTTCTTATGCATTAATCACGGCAAGATTACTCTCGAGTCTGCCGAGCACTTGAGGCCTTGAGCTAGCAGCACACGAGGATCGAGCAAAGCTTGAAATGAGAATTATTTCATACTATCAGCAGATTTGCAATCATGGATGGTTAGTTCTTTGTAAACTATTTAATCAGAAAATGGAACTGTATTTTTTTATTTTCTTTTTAATGCTGCCATGATCTTGACTACGCTAGATTTGCATGAACATTTCAACTAGGTAAAAACCAAAATGCTTGAAGTGTTTGCATCAATCATATTCCGTGTGGGTAACGTGTATCAATGTTCTTATAAGATGAGTTATATCTATCAAGTTATACGAGTATCAACTTTTATATCAGCTCAATGCTTCAAAGCCGTGGTGCTCTTTAAGTACACCAATGCAGAAGTTTTCTTTTCGTAAAAGAGGGAAAGCTAAAAATTTAATAATTCTTCGAAGCCTAAAGGGGAAAAAAATGAAGAGAAAAATGTTTGGAACTTAAGTTCATTTCTAAATTTCGTCGCACTCTAAGAATAATCACATATCCACATCCGTCATTCACATATTCTACGTTAATCACATCCAAGTTCCAAACGTGGTTAATTAAGTTCTTCATACTCCTCTTTATCTACTCGTGGGCTCGTAGCAAGTTCAGCGCGCTTATCTCTGAAATGGTGGTTGCGGGCTTTACTGTGATATAGGATGACCAGGTGGTTATTTGGTTGAGCCCAAAGTAAGAGAACTGACCTGGTTCATGGATTGAAGCTTTAGGGTCTACAAGCTCATTTGTAGATACCTCTAGTTAGGGCTGACGGCCCAACTATTATGATACAGTTTTAGAAAACGGACACAAAATCATACGTAGTACCAGTGAACTCAAACAACTGTAAAGGTTGCTAGTCTTTTTTTTTTTTTTTTTCTTTTGACAAAGGGAAGGTTTGTAGGCTAGACTTAGTTTGTCGCAAAACTAAAAAAGTGACGAAAAATTGAAAAGTCAGATTTAAATTTTAAAGTGATTGGAATTTTTGGATAAACCATCTCATATCGCTCATTATTTCAAATAACTGAAATGTCTTCTCAAAACACACTTAGACAAAGAGAAAACATAAGTGGATATAGCTTTTCTACATAACTATAATATAAAAGTTTGATTCTCATATGTGATTTTATTTATTGATCAAAAGTCATCAGCATTGCATATATTGAGCTAAAATAATTACACACGATAAACATACTAAAACTCGTTCCCAAAATTATCGAATCTGACAAAAGACATAAAGTTAGCCTGACACACCGCGACTCCAAAATTACCGAATCCAAAATAACCCGACCCATAATCGCTTTAGCCCACCCGATTGCCACATCCGTACTACTCATGCAAAAAAAAAAAAAAAAACACCTTAAATTTAAGCACAATTTGAAATATCAAACCGTTTCCATAAAACCTTGATTCCCATATTTTTCTTTTCAGTTACACCACTCATCAACCAACTACTCCATGTTCTCCTTGACCACTTTTCCACCTTAGTCATGTTTCTATATTTTCCCACGTCAGTTACTTTTCTTACTTTACATGTCTGACAAAAACAAACAGTCAGAACAAAAATTCAAATTCCCAATACACTTAAACTAGTTACTTACTACAACAGTGCAACTACATACATAAAAGTTAGTACTAAAAAAAGTGACACCTTAGTCTTAGCAGAAAGTCTCAAATCCCCAGTTCAACTATGTTTAAGTGTACACATAAAATGATGTTCTACTTGTTACCTGTTTTGCTACTTTTTACATTGTTTTCAGTTGTAACAAGTGAACAAGAAATGCCCATTTCCCCAGTTTATACCAATGTACAACCTCCTTTAGGTACTTTCCTTTTTAGTACCGACAATATTTTTACTTAGATAAAATATGTTTCCTAGGAATTTAAGAAAAAAACTAGCTTTACTGGTTGGAGCTCTACTATCCGAATGGGGTTCGAATCTTATCAGCGACTTTGTGAGCACATTTTTGACCAAAAACATGTTTCCTAGGAATTTCCCAAATGGGTAGTCTAATATGTGCATGTGTTAAGATTTTATGTAGTGCTTGTGTTATTTTTCTGACTGATGTTAAGCTGTTTTTCTGCATGGTTTTAATGGTGGGTGGTGGAATTTTGGTGTAGGGATGGCTGATGGTGTAGGAGTAGAAAACCACAGAGGTTTAAAGAAGGTGTTTGTTATTTCACTTGCTGCTGCTTCTGCTGTTCTTTGTGTGGTGCTGCTACTTCTGTGTTGTTTGTGGGTTTTTCGACTGCGAAAGTTGAAGAAGAATGCTGGAGAAGGCCAACAGTCCTTGGGTATAACTTTTTTTCTTGTGCTAAAGGTTTAGAATTTTGTACATAAGTTTGTTGCATTAGATGTGTGATCAATTTTGTTGTAACTTGTAATGTTTTGGCAATGAAGATGTTGCGAACGGGCGGCCCATGGTTCCGATTTTGGCTAAACTGAACTCCTTGAGAATGGGAGGTAAGAAGGGTAATGATGCTTCTGTGTTGGAGTATCATTTGTTGGTGGCAGGAACAAACAATTTTGAGGAAAGTAGTAAGGTAGGAGAGGGAGGTCTAGGATGTGTTTACAAAGCCTGCTTGAGTGAAAATTGCATTGCCGCGGTGAAGATGTTCGGTGGTGGAGCTGCTGACAAAGAATTTCAGGTGATCATGTATATGTTTTGGGGGTTAATTGTGAGAGGTAGAGGTGTTTTTGTAATCTGTACTCATGATTAGAATGAATTTGCAGAACGAGGTCGGTTGGTTGAGCAAAATTCAGCATCAGAACATTGTCACTCTTTTAGGTTATTGCTTGCATGAGGACACCAAGTTTCTGGTCTATGAAATGATGCCGAATGGTTCACTGGAGACTCAGTTGCATGGTAAAACTTCAAGCTATCTTATGTGTTGATTAGCTCTACAAATGCAAATATATCGATTAAGTGTTCGTTTTCTACCTTTGTCTAGGCCCTTCTTGTGGCTCAGCATTAGATTGGTCTTTGAGAATGAAAATTGCTCTTGATATTGCAAGGTAACTACCAGAGGCTGACTCTTTTCACAGTTTCCTTTTGCTTACATTTATTTGATTACTCATATCATGAAGAGCTTTCCTTTCCCTGACCTTATAAGCACCAATCTGATAATGTGTACCAGAGGACTAGAATTTCTGCACGAGCAGTGCAACCCTGCAGTCATTCATAGGAATATAAAATCATCCAACGTACTGCTAGACTCAAAGTTCAATGCTAAGGTACACTATTTATCAGTTCATCTTCATGTTTCTTTTGTTAATTGAGATAATATTAACTTGTTTGTCTATTGATTAGAAAGTTTCGTGCTGCATTTTGTTTCATTCTCGTGTTTAACTTAACTCTCCAGTCCTGGTTCAGCTTTCAGGATTTCGACTAGCTGTCACGGTAGGGATGCAAAACAAGAACGAGTTAAAGATGTCTGAAACGTTGGGTTATTTGGCACCAGAGTACCTAGCAGATGGTATGTAATGTTAATTGTAACATATCTCAGATTGGTTTGCATCTGCTTAATAGTTAACTGGTTTTCTACTCTCTTTCTAAACCTTCCCATTTCAGACTTGTGAGCATGAGTGATAAGTTTCATGTCCTTCCAGAATGCCTTTAGCAGAACATATTGGCGAAGAACCATTCTGTATACCGACATATAATGCTGAGTTTAACTTCTGCTTAATTAAAGCTTGCATGATTGCTACCATAGATTCTGACTTCGAAGTTGCAAATCACAACAGCCAGTTGCATAATGGAAAGTTCACTTTGTAGATTTCAATGTGCCCTTTAAAAATCCGATTTTTTCGCTGGTAACAAGTGTTCACTAGGATAAATACCTTGTGTGGTAAGCCTTTCTTTGTATATTATGCAGTTAACCTCTGCTGGTTCAGTTTTTGTATCTAAGGGTTATTAATTGATGTGAGTTACAACTGCACATTATGGTACAAGCTAACTGAATAGCAGAATCACTGGCATTCAAGCTGTCAGTGAAACAACCTTGTATCTATCCAAATAAAGTTCATTTTCTGCTGCAAATGTAATATATATTCCAATGCCTTTTTCATCAGAAATGCATCCAATTTTGAAGATTCATATTCTAATGAAGTTGTTGATCTTTCAGGCAAACTGACTGATAAAAGTGATGTTTATGCCTTTGGAGTCATCCTTCTAGAGCTACTGACTGGAAGGAAGCCTGTGGAGAAAATGTCACCTGCTCATCACCAATCTATTGTGACTTGGGTAAAATTCCGGCACTGTGTTTGCATTTGCGATCATTCTACTTTAGTTATGATTATTTAAGTATACAATGGTCAACATTTCCGAATGGCTCGTCAGCAGTAACAGTACATTATACCAGTGCTAACTGTTAACTGAACTAAGAATTGTAGTAGGTGTTCAGGACTTAGGAGCTACGACCAATGTACTATACTAATTACTGCCAGATTAACTTTATTAATCTAAACAACTTGCAGGCTATGCCACAGTTCACTGACAGGTCAAAGCTCCCAAATATTTTGGATCCTGTAATCAGAGACAAAATGGATCTAAAACACTTATATCAGGTTCTTGACATAAATCACCATTTAATTGCTTGATGAGTTTAAAACAATCCTGACTCATGTTACCAATTTGCATAGGTTGCAGCTGTGGCGGTATTGTGTGTGCAGCCAGAACCAAGTTATAGACCCCTGATAACAGATGTCCTGCACTCTCTGATCCCACTCGTACCTCTTGAGCTAGGAGGATCTCTGCGAGTGGCTGAAATTCACAAGCAGTAACGGATTGAAATGGGGAAATTCTCTTGCATATGTACGTCGCAAGTTCACGAATTCAGTGGTCAGAGCTGAAGGTCAGAGCTTTGGATTCTCCTCCTCACTTATGCCATTGCTCCTTTTTTCTTCAGTGACCTGTTTTTAGATCACAGTAAAAACCAAGTGTTGGAAGAGGCTTTTCTTCTTTCATATTTTTGTACATGAACAATATATGACAGCTCTAGTTGTAGTTCTTAGTTCTGACTATTTGATCTGACCCAAGTCAATTTATTTTTATTCCGTTAACCGAAGTTATATAGAAAAGGTTTATGTTGGTAGAATTTCTAAAAGTTCTTCTGGATGTTTATTGCAACTTAACTTCTGTATAAAATTGGAGTCTGCACAAGTGGGGCCAGCAGCTTCTGAAGGGCTTAAGTCAAAGCAAAGACGTTCCTTCACTCTTCTGATCATGAACTGCTTGTATGTGTTGGGTCACGATTTGGTGATCTTTGCATTAAAATTTTGCACAGCTGAAAATGTTTTGCGCAGCTGAATATAGAAAAAAGCAAAGAGGCAAAAATGTTGCATTTATTATGTTCACAAGTTTGATAGATCCAAGTATGTGACTGCTGGAAAACTGATAGTTGATAAGTATGTGACTGCTGGAAAACTGATTGATTGTTCTCCAGCATTAACTATGTTCACAAGATTTTCTCTGACAGGCTTTCCTGAGTTATGACTTCATGACTTCACAAGATTCTCCCTTTTTTCTAAAAAGTTTATGCATCACACTTGCTTGGTTTTCATAAAGGCATTGTACTTACTCTGCAAAATGTTTTTGTATCCCCCCCCCCCTGTTATGTTTTCATTAAAATTTAATCTTAAAGAGTCACAAAGGACAATTCAATAATTACAAAATACAATGGGGGCTTGTGAGTCTATGACCCAGTGTTTACAACCCCCAGTCTTTACCACTAGGCTAAGACCTCATTGGCAATAAAGACGATTTTGTAATGTAAGGCAAATTTTATTTGTTTATTTGTAAAAGTGCCTCCGGGTCCAAACTTTATTTCGGAAACTTGCAAACCGACCTACTCGTACCTCTTTGTGAACTGCTAATTCTCATAGGCTGTTCATATAAACCTTCCATTCATAGAAACCTTTCTAAAAACATTGAATTTGCAGTGTAACAGTATATATGGCTTAGAGCATCCAGCCTAGGTACATTACTACAATGCAATACTTGTACAATACAACGATCATACATGGTATAGCCGTACGGTTTCCAAATGTTCAATGACAGGCTTAAGTGAAAAATCACAATTCAAAGAAGATTTGCCAAAAATTTTCCAGCTGGTTGTCGAGATGGATTCGCTCCAATACTTAAATGTTTTTTTTGAAGGCTACCTTGCAACTTCTATTTCGTTTTTGGCTGACTAAAGTGAACTAGAAAACTAATGCTACAATGAAATCTTTCTGTATTAGACATTCCATTCTGAAATATTCCAAAATTGCTGTAATAGAAGATTTCGAGCTGAAGTTAATCGGCCGGAAATAAGTAGAACGAACAGAAAGATATGATTAATAGCAACACAAACATTTGGCGTCTTTTCATTGAGAGAGTAGAACAATGTAACAACATATGCTAAGACTCGCAATAGTACTATTCTTATGATCTTAGGCGCCTAGTTCCCCAACCATGGATTTTTCTCCGAGTGAAATCTCATGGCTAGTTTATTGCCGATGACTTCTGCATCAACATCCTCTTGGAAACTGAATAAGAAAAAGGAAAAACAAAAAGGAGCTAGCTTCCATTTTTCTTATTTCTTCCTCTCCTCTCCCATGCATGCACAGTGCGAGATGCCGCCTGGGGTAGAACTTAAGCCTGCCATCCTCTCTTATGTCTTAGACTGTGTAATGTTGTTGGATAGTCTCAATGTCAAGTCCCTTGAGCTTGACAACTGATTCTACATGTCCTTTCAGTGTGTGAAGTTCCCTCAACCTGTTAATAAATTATCAAGGTTGTTTTTAAAACAAGCAGCTTATAATTATTCTGTTTTCTGCCAAGAATTGTGATTTTCACTCATGAAATAAACCTTATTCAAGAGGAAGCTGAATGATCTTCCTCCGCTTTCTGCATGAGTGACCTGATGACAGAAAGGTAAAGGAGAGGATCATTCTTCTTCCCCTAGGAAAAGACCACAAAGGACATCTGTATGTTTTCCCTTTCTGAGGTTGTATTTTTTTTTTTTTTTTCCTTTTTGTTAGGTCTAAAGGAACAATGTCTTTGCCTATAAGTTTCATATTAAGGATATCTTACCTTGCAATCTCAGCACGTCTCTTAGCCTGTTCAGCGATTTCAGACAACTCGCGGTAGTTGTTCTTGTCAGCTAACAAGTCGGAGGCATCTGGGGCAGAAAGGCCATGAAGGGTGCGTTGAGCAGTAGCCCATTGCGCCTCTCTCTCACCCTTTCCGTAATCCTTCTTGGTTGTGAATGCAGTCTGTAAACATTGAAATTCTTATGGATGTAAGAGTAGCAGTTGAATGAAACACTTACAGATAAACAATTAGGCACAGTATGTTTGACATTACTTTCTGCTCAAGCAGGTTATCCCAGGCCTTGCCAGTAAGTGTGTACCGGATGATGATCTTCAAGAGATCCAAGGGGATGTAGGTAACAATACTGTAAAACCATATCACGCCAGCCCAACCCCAACCAATTCCTTTAACACGTGCAAAGGACCAGTGTGCATACACAGCAATGAGTGTGGCGATCTGAGCAATCCAACAAATAGGAGCTCAGTTAGCTACCTAGCATTTAATTATAAAGAGTGTTTTAGAGTTCTAGCATTTTAAGCTACTCAAGGAACGCTAATCCTATATCCTACTAACCATTTGTGCTACAAAGAATGCTCCGACTAGCAAGAGACCAGGGCGTTCAGCAAAGGACCAACTTCTCGAGCGAGTCACAAATATCAATGCCTGGCTCACAATGCTTACTTGGAGGTATAGTGCAGACATCAGCTCAGGTTCACTGTTTCTGAGTGGTCTTACTTTAAATCTTTGCTGCCATATTAGCATACAATATAGTGTAAGTGAAAGAAACAAAAAAAAACAGAAATATTAAACTGAAGAATATTTCAACATTGCAAAAGATTCATTACAGAAAAGAAGTCAGAGTCATGAGCTAGCCAGAAGAATATGACAGTCATGACAGCCAGATAGGTGCCGAGGACAACGCCAGTGGCAAATATCTCCTTGAGCTTCCAAGAGTCCGGTGTAGGAGATGGCTTGACTCTGTCCTTGGAGATGGTCATTATGGTTCCATCATTTAGTATGGCAATAATCAGAACCATGAAAGGAGAGAAATCAAACTTCCATATGAGAGCAATGAGCATGAAACCCATCACAATACGGATGGTGATGGAAACTGCATAGATTGTATAGTTCTTCATTCTTTGGAAAATAGCTCGGCTGGTCAACACAGCACTTATAATCACACTTAGCCCTGGCTCTGTGAGCACGATGTCAGATGCACTTCGAGCTGCATCAGTTGCATCATCAACAGCAATGCCAATGTCTGCCCTTTTTAATGCTGGAGCATCATTCACACCATCTCCTGTCATACCACAAATGTGCTTCCTTTCTTGCAGTTTCTTCACAATCTCATACTTGTGCTCTGCGCATATGTAGCAATTTAAACACCAGTAAACAGTTATTATATTATAATGTATCCTATGTAGTTTATTTAGTAGTTTTCAAGTGCAACAGTCTAGATACCAGGGAAGACACCAGCAAACCCATCAGCCTTCTCAATGAGTTCTTCAACAGGTATGCTAGCAAGGCTCTCGTCTTTATGCTGACCTAGTAAGGAGGACGAAGGGTACATGTTAGTGCCCATGCCAAGCCTGCGGCTTGTCTCCTTACCGATGGCCAGTTGGTCACCAGTGATCATCTTAACATTGACACCAAGGCTAAGTGCACGTCGTATAGTCTCTGCACTGTCGTGCCTTGGGGGATCAAAAAGAGGCAGTAGGCCAACGAATTTCCATGGCCCTCCTGCGCTTTCCTTAGTCTTCTCAGGTATTGTCTGTTGACAAATACCAAGGGATCTAAGACCACGGTCCGCAAACTTATCGATGATGGCATGAGCCTTGTTTTTCACATCTGCACCGAGGTCGCAGAGCTCAATTATCTGCAGTGGGTTGAGAATACTTGAAGTCAGTACGTGGAATTAGAGCTTACTTCAGAAGTTCACACAATTAGAGGTAAGAAAATATGTAAGTGGTTAAAATTCATCACCTGCTCAGGGGCGCCCTTGCTTATCCTATACCAGTTTCCCTGGGTATCATAGTAAGTTATAGCTGTACGCTTTTCTACAGGATTGAAGGGTAGGAAGTGCACCTCAGTTATCCCCGCTCTAGCCTGCAAACCATTACTAATGTCAAATTCCTGTAAGCATAACAACCTGTGATATGATAATTTTTTTCCTGGGGTAGTCATACTTAATTTAAGAACTCACCTCCTTAGGATCAGCCAACATGCCAACAATACAGGTATCAATAGCATCTTGGTTTTCTACACGGGAAGCTCTAGCAGCATACAGAAGTGCAGTATCCTTATCTATATCAGGGATAAACAACTGCAGAAAGAAAGTTGGGGATACAGAGTAATTAGTACTGAAAGATATTCCTGTTCCTTCATTAGTTTTCTACCACAAGTCCACAACGAAACTCTTTCAAACCTCAATCATGGCTTTATCAACTGTGAGTTTGTTGAGAGTGAGAGTTCCAGTCTTATCACTGCATAGGACATCCATACCAGCCATCTCCTCAATAGCTGTCATCCTCTTTGTAATTGCACCCTGCTGCGACAGACGATGTGATCCAATTGCCATTGTTACTGACAACACAGTTGGCATAGCAATCGGGATTCCACCAATGAGCAACACCAACAGATTGTCAATTCCATCTCTATACTTCCGGCGCTGAATTGGGTACATAACTATCAACTCGATTAAGATTCCAACAGCAATCGAGATTATGCAGAAGTTTCCAATGGCTGTTAAGACCTGTACAAATCAGTTTACACAATTTTATGTTAGTTAGTTCACAGGTAAGAATCCTACAAGAAGAGCACTCTTCCGTTTTATAAGAAAAGCTCAGGATAACTTTAGGATAGCAACATATTCTAACTTCTTCTGCAAAATCAAATACATGAACAATGAAGTACCATCTTGGGAGTTCTCTTAGAAAATTCTTTTATACCTTCTGGAAATGACCCACTTGGTTGGTACTGTCCACAAGGTGAGCAGCCTTGCCGAAGAAGGTATGCACACCAGTGGCTATAACAACAGCCTCGATTTCACCTTGTTTGCAGGTGGATCCAGAGAAAACTTCATCACCAGGGTTTTTGTTCACAGGCAAGGACTCTCCAGTGAGAGCAGACTGATCAATCTTCAGTGGGTCTCCATCCAAAAGACGAGCATCAGCAGGAACGATATCTCCTAACTTGATGCTGATTATATCTCCCGGCACCAGAATTTCAGCCTCTTGTTCACCATATCGCCCATCTCGTAGGACCTAAGATATATTATTCCACATAATAAGACACTGTTTAGCAAACTTAGCCTCATTATAACGGTCCTTCTTAATACATGCTGTTTAAGGCTTTGTACAGCAAGTGAATTACCTTTGTCTTAGGAGCGAGACCTGCCATTAGCGCTGCAGCTGCATTGCCTGCATTGTTTTCTTCTATGAAACTTATCGTAGAGTTGATGACGAGCAGTGTCATAATTCCCACAAAATCTTGCCAATCTGGGGGCTTTCCCTGCATTATCAGGACATTGATAAAACTTCGAAAACACCTTCTCTTTCCGAGAGTAAACTTAGACAACAATTGATCAAAAACATAAATGCAATGGAGAAAATGCATTACCCCTCCATTAGCTAAGGCAATAGCCATGATGGCAGCCATCTCCATAACCCATGATAGAGGATTCCACATAAACCCAAGGAATTTAAGAAACTTGCTTTCCTGTAGCAGATTTTGATTTCAACCCATGAGTAATCACTAATCATAATGTAAATTGCTAACATCACAAGAATTCAAAGAAAGAAGAATATAATTGGTAGTTGCCTTCTTCTCCTCTAGCTTGTTACGTCCAAATATATCAAGCCTCTTTTGCCCTTCCTCCGACGACAGTCCTTCTTTCGTACATTTGAGCTGCTCAAATACCTCATCCACTGGAATACTCTCCTGTTAACATGCAGCATTGTAATACACAACATCATCAGGACTTAACCGAACAAAATATTTTTTTTTCCCCCATCTAACACTACCTTCCTCTGAGAAACAAGGGGAAAAGAAGGGTTTTAACTCGTAAAGATTAAATCTTAATCCCATTATTGTTTAGTAACGATGACCATGAAAACATAATTCAAGCCTTAAGGTGAATTAAATGAAGATATATATGACCCTTCTCCACACAAAACAAAAAAAAAAAAATAAATAAAAGATACATTATAACCATGAAACCCTTAAGTGTACGTCCATGTTTAGTTATAAGAATTTCGCCATGAGATATATTGAGTGTAAACATAAAACCTTAACGATCAAACAGTTTGAGAACTTCTATCCTAATAAAACATGCATGCATGATACTATGATAGTAGTAAAATGGCATGAAACTCACGTACATTCAGATAACAAATAATGTAAAAATAAAACAATTGATTTGTTCCCCGTTTGTTCACCGATACCACATTGAATCGGAAAGACAAGCCTCTTGTGAATAATAATTAATATTGTAGCCATATTAGATTTGGAACTCTATATCACTTCGATTACCAAGTGCGCACTTATACGCTTAACCAAAATTGGAATTAATAAGAATTGAATGGTCAACCTAATAGTTGCACTATATCGTTGTTAGGGAAGTGATTTTCACACTCTCTAGATGAATAGATCCATTCTTTTGTGAGGATATTGTTAATTATAAATAATAGGTGTTATCTTAGAAGGGAAGTGCAAAAATCAATCGTAGCAAATAGCAACGTAAAAACAATCTCACATTTTGTAATCATGTTGGACCCTTTTACCAAAACAACAACATTAGTGGATCAAATAATTCTCGAAAGAGAATGCGACAAATATATAATCGTGATATTTGCTCCTTTTCAAGGACTCAAGTGATCAAGTTTTATTTGAGTCTTTAAGAGGATGAACACGCGCGCTTTTGTATATCCAAAACCCCTGGTCCTACCTATTGCAAACACTGACAAACATTGTATGTTAAGGTAGTCATACATTCTAAAGGCAATGGTGAGCTCAATCGGGTGCCTTTGTAACGAACGTACACCTATAACGAGCACTTTTCTAGGTACTTCTACCTAATGTACCTCTAGGTAAACCTATAACAAGTTAGAACTAAAGAGAAGGTAAAAATGCCGAAAGAGTGCACAAAGTGATACAATAACATATGAAATTATTTGGTCAAACCCGTTATTTCTAACCCGCTACCCGCTAATACAACCCGCTACCCGCTAATACAACCCGCTACCCGTTGTTAGCCAAACAGGTGCTATATTGATCCGAGGTTGTGTGGTATATCATGATTACATAGTGCAATCACAGTTAATGTAACACTACTGATTTTTTTTTTTTTTTTGTTTACTATAATGACTTCGATGAATGACAGAAACAACTGAAGGGTAAGAACTGAATAAAATCTTACAAGGTCAATAGACTCCGCCTTGATATCTTGCAAGCTAGACATGATGTATCGCTTGTTTCACTTGCACTAAACAATAATTTGAAGAAACACAACAAAGGTGGAGTTAGAAAAATGCAACAAAACCAAAGTGAGGGTTTTTTAGTTAAGATTGATCGGAGTGAGTATGTTAAATAATTAAGGCTTTAAAAAATGAGTTTCTGTTTCACAATGCTTGGTTTGGAGTTAAAAGTGTCCTAATATTTATAACAAACTCTCTAAAACTTAGAGGATTCCACTTAACAGCTTAGACTAATCTTGTGGGGGGAGTTAGTTTCGGTAGTACACTTTGAATCTCACAATGACAATTGTCACCAACCTAATTTACTTATACAGGGTTTTTGTGGTACCAATTCTGGAATGTGGGCATATTTTTTGCTTCCAATATAGTAATTGAAGTGAAACAATTTTAGCAATATACTAATTTTGCGTCGAAGGATGTTTTTTTCCTTGTCACTATGAGTTGACATCAGTTGGCCAAGAACTTCCTTAGCTAGCACACCCAAAAAAATAGTTAAAACTTTTCAGTAGAAAGTTACACGTAATATAATGCCAAGTTGCTAAAACCTTTTTGGTTATGACATAATAATAATATCCAGCCTTTACTTCTGTTCTAATTATTAACAAGATCCAGCACCTATTTTAGCATACATCCGAGTGTGTAGATACTTTTTTTAGGGGAGCCACAAAGGACTAGCCTGTATATGTGATTATGTGGATACATTTTTGCATCATAACAATATCACTATTATAGCATATATAATCATAAGCTTGAATATATGTATTCATATTCCAACTTCATTCCAACTCCAAGCTGTTTGCTATAAGGTTTTGATTGATTATGATTAATTAACGAGTTTCTTGCTTTACATTTGTCAACTTATCAGAGGCTAAAAGTGATATCATGGTATGTGAATAGGTTAGAGCATGAGGCTGTTTCACCTAATATTTTACAACAACATCACCTTATTTTTTAATAAAAATGGAAATTACCCAACAATCATAAAAGTGATGAACCCAACCTTATAGGTAATTCAAAGCAGAAAAAAAGGTGACTCAAATATTCATTCTAAGTTTTTAGTCAATTGACTGACTAAGTTTTGCCTAAATTGTAGGATAAGGAGTATACTTTGAAAAAAAAAAGTCAAATAAATAAGTGAACTTTGTGTAGCAAAACCTTGTTACACTATATACAATCTATAAAAAAAACAATCTATGATACATTAGAGCACCAAAAAACCAATCTATAAAACATTACACTAATTAACATAGAAAAATGTGTTTAATACTCCTCTTTTGTAGTCAAAAGGAGTGTACATCATCCAATTCGAGCAGACTAGAGCGACCTCAGGTCGAATAGATTTTACTCTGGCCTGTTATTGATAATTTTTTGAAAATCAGTATTTGATCCGATCTAGAATCCGACTTTGAAAGTATTCTAAAATTCTTTGTATAAATCATTAGATTCTAATGAATTGAATAGACATGAGTGTATGTACTAGCTTTTGGAATGAAAATGTCAATTCGGATTAGAATGTGGTTAAATAATTAATTTATATAACATTTCACTAAAACACATAATATAGCTTAAACTAATTAACATACTGAACAACCCGCATGATTTATATTGGTTACAAGTTGGCCAAACTTGACATCCATTTTCGATTTTTGAGATGTCAAATTAAATATATAATTATTGGCATGATCTTGGGTCTAGAAAATTCTTAAGTTCACGTTGAATAACCCTGCTTTTAATGGCAGGCCTTTAGACTAGGGGTGTGTTTGGTAAGCCATTTCATTCACCTTATTTGACTAGTCTACCTTATTTGACCAATATTCAAGTCACCTTAAATTTTAAGATTGTTTGATAACACAACATGAAACACATTTAAGTTACCTGAAAAAATTAGCTACTTGAGTTACCTGAAAAATAATTCCAGGCACCTGAAAAGGTTTCAGTCACCTTTTCAGGTTTCAGATACCTTTTCAGATTTCAGTCACCTTTTCAGTCAGTTTTGCCAAACACACCTTAGGTTTGTCTTGTCTTTTAAATACAAGGCAATTCAAGAACTAACTTAAATCATAAAATGGAAAATAAAAGGCTAAAAATGATTCTCTAAAAGGTTGTTTGGTTTATACGAGAATTGAGTTACTACGGGAAATGAGCCTTCCTTGAAATTTAATTTCTTTATGAATATTTGGAAATTGACCCTGACATGTTTGGTTGACATATTAGGTCTTTTTTACCATTGATTGTTTTGACTAACATTTTGATTTATTTCTTGGATTTTGTCGTGCCGTTATTCGATTTTCTCAAAACGGATCGGCTTTGCCAGTTATAAATATATTGGCCTCTACGTATAGCTATACCGTAAAATTTGCCACATGTTTTTAACTATTCTCAGCCTACTCTATAGACAGTGCAAATTCCCTTTGTACCAAACAAAAAAAAGAACTTTTATGGGGTATCCTTGAACTTTGACGTAATTCACCAGGTACCCCTCATTTTAAACAAGGGTATAGGGTACCCCTAAACTATTAGTTTGGGTATTTTGGTGCCCCTCTGTCTGTTAGTTTGACAGAACCGTTGGTTATTAAGTTAAATGATGACGTGGCAGTGCGACGTGGCACTTAGGAAAAAAATTCCAAAAAAAAAAATCGTAAAACTTTTTGATGGTGTGGCACTGATTATGTAAACAATGTATTTGCACAAGGTACCTCTTAACTTTTAGTCAAAGTCAATAGGTACCCTCGAACTTTGTAAAAGAGTGCACAAGGTACCGCTGTAAGGACTAGTTTCCGAAAAACAATCTAGTCATTGGAAACATAAACAAAAAATCACCCAACAACGCTATAAAATGCATTGATCTCCATCGACTTAGACAACAATATTCCAAAGCTACTTATTCTCCAAAGCTTTGTCTGCAGTGGTTAGTATTCCATATTGAAACATTTCTACCCCAGCCCATGTACTTTTGCATCCAGGATCCCTTTCCCTTGGCCCAATGATCCAAAGCGGAAAAGGAATTTTGCTCTTTTTCAAAGCAATGGAGAATGTTGAACCTTCTAATATTATCCCTTGACCTTTTCACACCTTTGAGAATCTTAACATATGCAAACTTTCCTGTTAAAAGAAACTAAATTTTGTCCTACACTAGCATATTTGTTTTACCTGTTCCCTTTTTCTTTTCTCAGTATTTTTTTGATTTAATTTTGTTTTTTTTGGTTTTTACAATTTAGTCCGGATTCGAACCCTTGAAGCTGACAAAGCTATCTTTCATGAGTTTTAACATTGTTGTATTCCCATTGCGTGGACTCGAATTTAGTTTAACTTTAATACCAATAGATATTCTACCATAGTAAAGTTTAATCTTTTTTTTTTATGATAAAGAGAGGAAAAGATTTCTTTGTATATCCCTCAGAATGAACGTAACAATTATGTAACATTAGTAAGCTAGCTTATGAAGCATTCAACATTTTACACAATTTTTTTATCTAAAGAGGAAATATTCTTGTGGTGGTTATGCTCAATATTGATTTATAGTACGTACTATAGAGTAACATATGTATACTAGCTAGTTTGTTTGTGCATTATTACAAAGCTCTAAATAACCATAATCAAGCAACTCCTCTATCATTTGCTCTATAAGCGTATGATCATCTTCAAGCTGTAAAGGAGGGCTTTGATCTTCCCTTGTCCAACTTCCTTCCGGCGAACTCACCGGCATCTCGACCGCCATTCTTTCTTCATACTCAATGACATTGTTCTCTCCATGACTACGTACATCTCTAGTAACAACTTCATTTCTTTTGTTTAGTTGATGAGTAGCTTGGAGATGACATTTATGCAACTTTGCTGCAAGAGTTGAAGACAGTAGCTTGGAAGAAGATGATTGGTTCCCAGTGTAAGGGAAGTTGGTCCTAGCCTTGGGCCCGCACATTAACCTTGCAGCTTCATCGTATGCTCTTGCTGCGTCCTCTGCCGTTTCGAATGTACCTAGCCAAATCCTCGTTTTCCTGCCAAGAATTAAAAACGTTTCGTTTAGCTCGCGATCACAACATACTTGGGACCCTTTCTAATGAAATGTAAGTGACAAAATGAAATAAGGATAGGAAATTACAATAAGGGGTGGCGTATTTCTGACACCCAAGAGCCCCAGTGTCTCTGTCGTACCCCCCTATATCTCTGTTGTGGTCTTGCCATCGCGTCAAGATAGAAACGTTTCAGGTGCTCTCAGAAACGTTTGGTATTTCTTGCGTTTCTTTTGGGTTGTTGAAGTGGAAACTTGATTTTAGAAGAGTGAGCAAATGTTGGACCAAATACTTGAGTCAAGAATGAGAGAATAGTGTTGAAGTGTGGGAGAGTGTAGAGTGGAGGGAAGAGGGGTCATGTAGGCAACTATTTATGTGGCCTTCCAATGAATACAAATGGGACCAATGTTCTTCTTTTTGTTTTTTCTTTTGGTTTTTAATGATATGATGATCAGGTTTTATTATGCAGGTAATCATAATGAAGAACAACTTTTTTCTAAATGGGTGATGTTACCTTTCCTTTGCTAATCTTCCATGACCAAAATCTTTAGATTGTTGGATCTTGGGCCAACAGAAGAACATGCATTGCCCCCACAAATAGACTGTCTTAAAGGCAATTAGTTAATTATTCAGTCAAGGACAATTATTGTTTTTATCAGCTATAATCAGTATACACAGACATTGACAAAACAACAAGACCAATAGACCATACCTATAATTTAGCTCGAGCAAACTCATTAAGATGTTTTGGAAGATATCCAAGATTTGTATGCATAAGATGTTCTCTAGCCTTGAGCCTTCATATTATTAAAAATAGACCTCCTGAAATATTTTCTCCAGGATTTGTATGTTTTGATCACTTATGCAACAGATGCTTAACAAAATAAATGATAGAGCAACATATATGAGACAAATAATTTTTCCTGTTTAGCATCTTTTGGTTTGGATTTTAGAATAGCTATTTTCTCCCTCCAGCAAATATAATTTACACTTAAAACTATACACAACCACCATGTGCTAGCATAATACTCCCTTTTGTTGCTCTTATTCGTTTCATCATTTCCATTGCTTTTACTTCTTGAATGATATATTGACATAATTAAGGAATTTTGGAGTATCTTTGATAGTGCTAGTTCTACCAAAGTAGGTCATTCACAAATAATTCATAAGGTTGGAATTGATTAGAATATCAGTAATGCCCTATATACAAATTATTAAAAAAAGATAATATAATTTTAACTTTAATTAGATCTAGTCTTTAATTGAACTAAGATAGTCATTTTTTACATATATTGTGATGAAGGTGATCACTTTAAACCCAAAAGTAGTAACTACTATAAACTGAAAGTTAAACGGTATCATACAAGACTTTCTAAACTTTCTAATATGAACTACTCTCTCTCTTGATCAATTGATTTGTCAATGTAGGACATTTATATATGGATAAACACATGATATTATTATTATTATTATT